>CM045886.1:70190737-70195737 GCA_025169545.1 Anguilla japonica | reverse complement strand
ACGATTAACACTGAACCACACACACACACACACCAAACACTCAGCCCCATACGATTAACACTGAACCACACACACACACACCAAACACTCAGCCCCATACGATTAACACTGAACCACACACACACACACCAAACACTCAGCCCCATACGATTAACACTGAACCACACACACACACACACCAAATACTCAGCCCCATACGATTAACACTGAACCACACACACACACACCAAATACTCAGCCCCATACGATTAACACTGAACCACACACACATAATCACTCACACTCACACACACACACACACACACATACATACTCTTCCCGTGACACTATATGGAGTTGCCCTCGTTTGTACTACTGGTTAGCAGGAGCTTCAGGGGTTAGGGATAGCGGGAGCTTCAGGGGTTAGGGATAGCGGGAGCTTCAGGGGTTAGGGATAGTGGGAGCTTCAGGGGTTAGGGATAGCGGGAGCTTCAGGGGTTAGGGATAGCGGGAGCTTCAGGGGTTAGGGATAGCGGGAGCTTCAGGGGTTAGGGATAGCGGGAGCTTCAGGGGTTAGGGATAGCGGGAGCTTCAGGGGTTATGGTTAGCGGGAGCTTCAGGGGTTAGGGATAGCGGGAGCTTCAGGGGTTATGGTTAGCGGGAGCTTCAGGGGTTAGGGATAGCGGGAACTTCAGGGGTTAGGGATAGCGGGAGCTTCGGGTTAGGGTTGAGGTTCACATCCAGCTATAGGAATGGAGCGCATGTAAAGAATGTGAGCTGTGGACAGGGCTTGGGACGAGAGTGTCTGCTAATGCAAGTGTACACAGCCAATCGGGTAAATTCTTCAGCCACAGACATCCAATCATTTGCATTATCTGGGTTAGAGTGCACGGCCGTGACCCTGGGCAGGTTATGTAAGCATGTGGTGCTGCTATGCTGTTTACACAGCATGTAAGTGCTACTGGGAGAGCAAAGACACAGGCCTGGTTGCTATGGCTACACCAGTCACAGAGGCAGGCCTTCTTCAACATTCTGAATTAGCGCTACAGCCCCGCCCACCTTCCAACATCAACACCACCCAGTATCTTAAGACCAATGCAGCACAGACTACACTACCCAGCATGCTGCTCTACTCTGAAAGGAAGCTGCAGAGCTGGACTGGTTTCGGTGCGGCTGCATTAATGGAGCAGTAATGCAAGCTCTGTAGGGCGCCGTGGAAACCAGAATCTGCATGGCAAATCAGCTCCAATTATAAACAAAGCGAGGACACGGCCAGCATGCATGGCGCCATGGCAACAGGCGGTGTAGCGGCTGGTCTGATAGGGCGGTGGCGTGGCGTAGCAGCTGATTGCAGTATGTGTGTGTGTGTGTGTGTGCGTGCGTGCGTGCGTGCGTGTGTGTGGGTATATTCATAGTATTTAACATTAAACTTCACGTGAGTGCAGGGCAGGGCTTAATCCCCAGCTCTGTGCTATGACATCATCCCATGGGGGGAAATGACATCATTGGGGCTGACTCACTGCAGGGGGTGGAGTTCTGTCATCCCCTCCGTCACCCCATTGGAGAAGAGAGCAGTACTTATTGAGCTCTATCTGCACTCACTGAATGGCTGAGGCAGGTGTACATGTGAGAGCTGTCTGTGTGTGTGTGTGTATGAGCGTTTATGTGTGTATGAGCAGGTGTGTGTGTTTGTGTATGAGCGTTTATGTGTGTATGAGCAGATGTGTGTGTTTGTGTATGAGCGTTTATGTGTGTATGAGCAGGTGTGCGTGTGCGTGTTTGTGTATGAGCGTGTATGTGTATATGAGCGTGTGTGTGTGTGTTTGTGTATGTGTGTATGAGCGTGTGTGTGTGTGTGTAAGGTTCAGATTACACAGTGAGGTCACTCCTGTCCTGAGGGGGGCTCAGCTGGGTCATTACTCACACTCAGCCCCCCCCCCCCCAGCCCAGCCCGCATATCACAGTGACATCAGCCTGAAAGAGACAGCTGCTCTCTCCCAAATTCACACAAATCTGCTCAGCACCACTGCTGTCTACAGGCACTTACCTAGCATGACGGTGCAGTACACTACGCTAAGCTACTGGAGCCTGGACTGACCCAACATGGCGGTGCGCTAAACTAAGCTACTGGAGCCTGGACTGACCCAACATGGCGGTATGCTACGCTACGCTAAGCTACTGGAGCCTGGACTGACCCAGCATGGCGGTATGCTACGCTACGCTAAGCTACTGGAGCCTGGACTGACCCAGCATGGCAGTGCGCTACACTAAGCTACTGGAGCCTGGACTGACCCAGCATGGCGGTATGCTACGCTACGCTAAGCTACTGGAGCCTGGACTGACCCAGCATGGCAGTGCGCTACACTAAGCTACTGGAGCCTGGACTGACCCAGCATGGCGGTATGCTACGCTACGCTAAGCTACTGGAGCCTGGACTGACCCAGCATGGCAGTGCGCTACACTAAGCTACTGGAGCCTGGACTGACCCAGCATGGCGGTATGCTACGCTACGCTAAGCTACTGGAGCCTGGACTGATCCAACATGGCGGTATGCTACGCTACGCTAAGCTACTGGAGCCTGGACTGACCCAACATGGCGGTATGCTACGCTAAGCTACTGGAGCCTGGACTGACCCAGCATGGCAGTATGCTAAGCTAAGCTACTGGACCTGGGCTGACCCAGCATGGCGGTATGCTACGCTACGCTAAGCTACTGGACCTGGACTGACCCAACATGGCGGTATGCTACGCTACACTAAGTGACCCTGGCGGTATGCAAGGCGGTATGCTACGCTAAGCTACCAGAGCCTGGAGTGACCCAGCATGGCGGTATGCTACGCTAAGCTAAGCTACTGGAACCTGGACTGACCCAGCATGGCGGTATGCTACGCTAAGCTTCTGGACCTGGGCTGACCCAGCATGGCGGTATGCTACGCTAAGCTACTGGAGCCTGGACTGACCAAGCATGGCGGTATGCTAAGCTAAGCTACTGGACCTGGGCTGACCCAGCATGGCGGTATGCTACGCTAAGCTACTGGACCTGGACTGACCCAACATGGCGGTATGCTACGCTAAGCTACTGGACCTGGGCTGACCCAGCATGGCGGTATGCTACGCTAAACTAAGCTACTGGAACCTGGACTGACCCAGCATGGCGGTATGCTATGCTAGGCTAGAGGAGCCTGGACTGACCCAGCATGGCAGGGGATTGCTGGGTAAATGAGGCAAAGGGAGAGGAGAGAAAGGCAGAATAGAGAGGGGGAGGAAGAGGAGGAGAGAGGAAGAGGGCGTAAGCTACCTGACATGGTGAGGTCGAGCCGGTGTATGAGTGAGCGCTTGGCGGACTCCATGTCAGGGCTGGGGTGATCCAGGGCATGGCGGCACCAAGCGATGGGGCTGACTGCCTTCTGCAACGGACTGTTTATCTTCGCCTCATACAGCCTGGAGACACACACACAGTACAGTCATATACTGCACATACACACACAGTACAGTCATATACTGCACATACACACACAGTACAGTCATATACTGCACACACACACACACACACAGTACAGTCATATACTGCACACACACACACACACACACAGTACAGTCATATACTACACACACGGTACAGTCATATACTGCACACACACACACACACACACACACACAGTACAGTCATATACTACACACACGTACAGTACACACACACACACACACAGTGCAGTCATACTGCACACACACACACACACAGTACAGTCATATACTACACACACAGTACAGCCATACACTGCGCACACACACACACACACAGTACTGTCATACACTGCACACACACACACACACACACACACTACATTAATATACTGCACACACCACACACACACACCCTGAAAGGTTGAGTAGTGCTGCACTACAGACCACCACTCGTACACTACAGTCTACAGACAGACCACAGCTCACACACTACAGTCTACAGACAGACCGCCACTCACACACTACAGTCTACAGACAGACCACAGCTCACACACTACAGTCTACAGACAGACCGCCACTCACACACTGCAGTCTACAGACAGACCACCACTGATACACTACAGTCTACAGACAGACCACCACTGATACACTACAGTCTACAGACAGACCACCACTGATACACTACAGTCTACAGACAGACCGCCGCTCACACACTACAGTCTACAGACAGACCACCACTGACACGCTACAGTCTACAGACAGACCACCACTGACACACTACAGTCTACAGACAGACCACCACTGATACACTACAGTCTACAGACAGACCACCACTGATACACTACTGTCTACAGACAGACCACCACTGATACACTACTGTCTACAGACAGACTACCTCTCACACACTGCAGTCTCTCTGCTCAGCTCCAGCTGGCTCTCTCAGTATTACCAAAATGTCCTTTGGCCTGTGGCCAGCCTGCCCAGGCCTCTGAGGTGCTCTGCAGCTTGCATGGATTAATATAGCTGAGGAATGTGTTGCATATAATAGGCCTGGCTTCAAACAGAAGACCCGCTTTACAAACTGAACCTGCCCTGAACCCCAGGGTCTGTGTGTGGAGGGGACAGTCTGAACCCCAGGGTCTGTGTGTGGAGGGGGGGACTGTGTGTGGAGGGGAGGGGTCTGTCTAAACCCCAGGGGGTGAACCCCAGGGTCTGTGTGTGGAGGGGACAGTCTGAACCCCAGGGTCTGTGTGTGGAGGGGACAGTCTGAACCCCAGGGTCTGTGTGTGGAGGGGAGGGGTCTGAACCCCAGGGTCTGTGTGTAGAGGGGAGGGGTCTGAACCCCAAGGTCTGTGTGTGGAGGGGAGGAGTCTGAACCCCAGGGTCTGTGTGGAGGGGACAGTCTGAACCCCAGGGTCTGTGTGTGGAGGGGAGGGGTCTGAACCCCAGGGTCTGTGTGTGGAGGGGAGGAGTCTGAACCTTGTGAAGAGGGGAGTTGGTGTAGTTTGAGAAGTGGCAAGTTGGTGTAGTTTGAGAAGAGTGTAGAGAGTGGCAGT
>CM045886.1:70125737-70188237 GCA_025169545.1 Anguilla japonica | reverse complement strand
ACTCACACTGTTGCTCACAGGTAAACGAAGCCAGTTTGCCTAAGAACCTACAGGCGTCTTTGCTACGGTGGCACAGACGCACTAGCCTGATGGCTCGATCCCGTCGGCTGTTCTGGAGCAACGAGACACCTCGCAACTTAGCAACAGTGTAGCTGTTAACATTTCACAACTCAGGGGCAAACTATCTCGCAGCGCAGGGACAAAACAGAAGTGGCCCCAAACGGTATTTAAATTTACACGAGCTACTTCCAAAAATAACACGACCAGGAGAGTGCTTCTGGTTGTATGCGCTTTGTGTCAGGGGCGCGTTCTTGTGCTAGTTGTCTAGAACAGCTGTGTTTAGCCGTTGTAGAGCTGTCAAATCGTGAAACAACGCTGGGCGTTCTCATGAATGACCGCCGATCGCAACAACAGTACAATCTTTAAAAAAAAAGCCCAGCCCAATAAGCCATCCAGCTTCTTTCCCGGTGATGTAATCTCTCCGCTCCCAGAGCTATGTTAACTTACCAGCTGTCCTCCTCCTCGTTAAGACAGTCCATGTCTTCGAGATCGAGGATTTCCACCTCATCCAAGACAGAAGTTTCTCCATCTTCGGTGAAATCCCCCATATCATCAATATAAGAGGAGCCCGAAGCCGCTGCCACAGCACCCTCGTACGCCCTCCCATACCCCGGGCTATCGTATGACTGTATCGGGCTCAGACAACGGGAGTTTTCCAAAACCCCATCATAGCCCCTAGTCCCTCCGAACCCCACCCCGGAGAAACCGGCTAGCCCCGTGGCTGCTCCCACAGACAGGGGCGAGTCGAATCCGGCGCTGAGGGGTCTGACATTCCCTGACACGCCGCCCGACGAGGCGAGGAGAGTGGACCGGCTCCGGAGCTGCTCGTTCTGCTGTTCGAGCTTCTTCACCAAGTCTTGAAGCTTCCGCACCTCCAAGTCTGCGTTAATGTTAGAGTTGATATCCTCCATGGGTTGTTTTATATATATATATTTTGCGACTGTCTTCGGCTTTCGGATCTCTGTCAACAAGTCCTCGCGGGATATAGTCTTTACCTCAGATTGTTTTAAGTGAACAGTGAGGACTCTTCGGTGTGAGACGGAGCTAATGAACTCAAAGTCGTCATCTTCTCCGGGTAATCACACACAGAAATTCTGCCGACGCCATCTTTACTGTCCCCCGTCACCGAGTATGAGCGAAGCCAACAATCAACGGAAAAGTAACGTCAACACGCACAGAATCGGCAGCGAGCACGTAAAATATGAGCATGCGCGTATCCTTCGCATAGTGTAAATGTCTGCGGTCCTCTTAAGGAAATAAAATAAAGGAAGACATATAGCAATTTCTAGGGTATTACATAGTATTTCGGGTTTAGCCTGTGTTTTCGATTGGCTATCCTTCAACTCACACAATAATTTTCCTGTTGGAAATTAATTTAACAGCTGAGATACAGTAAATGCTCCAAATTTCCACATTGTTAAAACACGTCAACTTTGTGCCAATGTGCGTTCTGTAATCAGGGTGTGTATTCATTTCGATAGAGAGAAATTACCACGGAAATATGAACGTTTTGAGACGTCCGCTTAACAGATCTTAACACCTCAACTGCTAGAGCAGTACGCCAGGCTCTCGCTCTGCGTGATGCTCCATCGCCATTGGAGACAGCAGGGAAGGGCGTGCCTGCCACAGGTGGTGCCCCGCCCTTTCTCAGCAGCTGTTCGCGTGTCGCGAGGCTCCACTCGAATGCGTTTAAACGTTTGTAGCGTCCCGTCGGAAATTTTCATTTTTTGCCATTACAGACCATCTCTCTCCGTATGCGACACCTCCCGCTGTTCCGTTATAGCTTGCTTGTTTTTTGCTAAACGTGTTGCTTAACATCATTGTGCTTTTCGGAAACACTCCTCACACAACCAATGAAAAGCAAATGCTTAAACAATTATACTGATTTACAGGGATTAAAAACACTCGATCGCTGAAGACAAACTTCAGAACCTGACCAAACTAATGGTCCAAGACAGGCTGGTCAAACTTGCTGCAACTCTTCACTAATTTACACATCACAGGATCTTTTAATCACAGGGTCTTTTCACCACAGGATCTGTGTAAATAAATGTGTTGGTCTAATTTCTGGCAAAATCTGCTGTGTTAAAATAAGTTTACCCACACAATTATGGTAGAACGTAAACACATTTTCAACAACCTTATTTGATAAAAAGATTGACTTTTGGTAAAAACCAGCATACAGTGGGTCCCCAGGACCAGGGTTGAGAAACACTCTTTTAGATTACATTTAAACCAAACATTAGGCTGATAACACTTTTAAAAAGTCCTTCACTTCAAAAAAAGAAAAAATCCCATCAAGATTGGCAGATCCCCATCAGGCCTGAGTGTGCATTTCTGCTCCTCCCTCACAGTACTGCAGCGCCCGGTTTGAGCTGCTCTGAGTTCTGCTCCTCTCTCACAGTACTGCAGCGCCCGGTTTGAGCTGCTATGAGTTCTGCTCCTCCCTCACAGTACTGCAGCGCCCGGTTTGAGCTGCTCTGAGTTCTGCTCCTCCCTCACAGTACTGCAGCGCCCGGTTTTTGAGCTGCTCTGAGTTCTGCTCCTCTCTCACAGTACTGCAGCGCCCGGTTTGAGCTGCTATGAGTTCTGCTCCTCCCTCACAGTACTGCAGCGCCCGGTTTGAGCTGCTCTGAGTTCTGCTCCTCCCTCACAGTACTGCAGCGCCCGGTTTGAGCTGCTCTGAGTTCTGCTCCTCTCTCACAGTACTGCAGCGCCCGGTTTGAGCTGCTCTGAGTTCTGCTCCTCCCTCACAGTACTGCAGCGCCCGGTTTGAGCTGCTCTGAGTTCTGCTCCTCTCTCACAGTACTGCAGCGCCCGGTTTGAGCTGCTCTGAGTTCTGCTCCTCCCTCACAGTACTGCAGCGCCCGGTTTGAGCTGCTCTGAGTTCTGCTCCTCCCTCACAGTACTGCAGCGCCCGGTTTGAGCTGCTCTGAGTTCTGCTCCTCCCTCACAGTACTGCAGCGCCCGGTTTGAGCTGCTCTGAGTTCTGCATCTGAACGAACCCGCCCCGGCGTCCCCTCTCAGCTAACCCCCGCTCCTAAAGGAACTAACCCCCACTCCTAAAGGAACTAACCCCCACTCCTAAAGGAGCTAACCCCCACTCCTAAAAGGGCTAACCCCCACTCCTAAAGAAGCTAACCCCCACTCCTAAAGGAACTTGGGCAGCAGGACAAGTTTGGGATGACGGGAGCCATGAAAGGCAATATAACATTAGAACGCAGCTGTAATCCCACTCCCTGCTGCATGGAGAAGGCAGGACTGAATGTATTTATGTGTTCACACCATGTCGGAAGCCACAGCCGCTGTTGAAGGAGAGATGCTAGTCTCAAAGGGCTTTAGGGTTAGGTAAATGAATAAGAGGCCAGGATGGATAAGATAACAGGACACAGTGTTTTTACTGACGCAAGGGGTTTCCCAGAAACAGGAACAGAACACCCACTGACACAGTCACAGATTTGATCACTTCATTGTCCTTCCTCAGTGAGGAGGAGGAGGAGGAGCTCAGCGGGGTCAGAGTAGGGTCACAGCGTGTCTGAGCTGGAACCCGGCTCCTCGGCCATCTCTGGAGCCGCCCCAGAGCTTTGCCCTGCCCCCTGCCCCGCCCCCTCTCCCTCCCCGCCCAACGTCTCCTCCAGCTGCTCCTGCTCAGCACTGACATCCTGCGACTCCACCCGCTCTTCATCCTCCTCATCCTCCACGTCCATCTCAAATACCCGCACGTGCCGTAGGTTAGAGCTCAGCTGGAAGAGATGCACGCACACGCACGCACACACACACACACACACACACACACACACACACAGGCAACAGTCAGTCACATCACAATGTGTTTCCAGGGTTACTGTGAGAGTGTCACTTTCAGTAACATTTATCCAGCCTTGCACCCCCACCCCCACCCCCACCCCCACCGTAGAGTTACAATAGGAAATGAGAAGGAGAGCCTATGGGCCTATGCCCCCCACCCAATGCCCTCTCCAGCTGATGGTACCCCTGTCCCATCCTGCACCTGGATGAACGGTCTCATTTACGTGATTAAATGTTCTTACCACACAGGCCACTTTGCGGATGCCGTTGACTGCCACATGCTGGGCCTTCATGTTCTCCAGCATGCGCCACTGGTTCTCCAGAACCAGGCTCTGGGCTGGTATTGCGCCGCTCTGCTGGTCCAACCTGAGAACACAGATGCGAGTCAAAACGGCCCCTCTGTAAACCCGTTACTGTTTGCCCTCAGAATAAGAGGCCGTGTTCTGGCCCCATCTCAGGGGTGTGTGGCTCCGGAATGTTCTCACCTCAGGGTGGGGTCCCAGGCGAACTCCTCCCCCCTGCTGAGGGCGGAGCTTAGTGGCAGCTGGGCTAGGACACGCCCACTGGTTTCCTCCTCCTCTGTCTCCTGCAGCACCACCGTTAGCGTCTCGTCGTCATAGAAACGAGCATCAAGACAACTGTACTGCCTAGAACCACACAAACACACACACACGCACACACACACACACACACAGAATTAGCATTTTAATCACTGAATGCTTCTCAAAGAATCTGAATGACCTCAGTTCCACTCGGGACTCAGGCCACACCTCACTGCCCGAACCCCACAGATACCATCCTGAAGTGATTGCGCAATGTGAGCACCTCTACAAACGCTCTGAGTTTAACAGGAGGAACTAGTCCTGTTACTCTTCTCAGGACACACTAACAGAGAGACAGAGGACAGAGCGGGAGAGAGAGGAGAGAGAGAGTGAGTGAGAGAGGGGAGAGAGAGAGAGAGGGGGAGACAGAGAGGGGGGGGGGAGACAGAGAGAGGGAGAGAGAGAGTGAGAGAGAGGGAGAGACAGAGAGAGAGGGAGAGGGAGAGAGAGAGAGAGGGGGAGACAGAGAGAGGGAGAGAGAGAGAGAGAGGGGGAGACAGAGAGAGGGAGAGAGGGAGAGAGAGGGGGAGACAGAGAGAGGGAGAGAGAGTGAGAGAGGGAGACAGAGGGGGGGAGAGAGAGAGAGAGGGGGAGACAGAGAGGGAAACAGAGAGAGGGAGAGAGAAACAGGGGCACTCACGGGGACTCTGCGCTGTCATCAATGCTGCTGAGCAGGTTGGCCAGATCAATGGCGACAAGGCTGTTAGGAACAGACCTGTTACACACACACACACACACACACACACACACACACACACGTGCACACACACACACGCACACACGCACAGTAGTTACGGAACTGGACTCATAGGCAGAAGTTTGAGGTTGCACTTTTGAGAAAAGAATGAACAGGCTCAGCAAGCATCCAGCTACAGAACGCTGAGACACTATCTGTTAGAGCAGCTGCAGGCTACATCTTACATGCCACACGAGAGACAGAGACTGAGAAAGGAAATCTGCACTGCTTTCACACTACCACTTGTATGCTACGGCAATATTTGATGAGTGAGGAAGAAAGAGGGAAAGAGGGAGAAAGCAGGAAAGAGGGGGAGAGAGAAAGAGGAATAGAGAGAAGTACCTGTTGGGGTCAGTGCTCCTTCTCATTAAGTAGAGCTGGCAGGGAGAAGCCTCTGGCATGGTGAAAACCACGTAATGCATACTGGCCTTCTTATCATTCCACCTGCAGAACCAGCACTACAGTCACATCCCTGCAGAACCAGCACTGCAGTCACATCCCTGCAGAACCAGCACTACAGTCACATCCCTGCAGAACCAGCACTGCAGTCACATCCCTGCAGAACCATCACTACAGTCACATCCCTGCAGAACCAGCACTGCAGTCACATCCCTGCAGAAGCAGCACTACAGTCACATCCCTGCAGAACCAGCACTGCAGTCACATCCCTGCAGAACCAGCACTACAGTCACATCCCTGCAGAACCAGCACTGCAGTCACATCCCTGCAGAACCAGCACTGCAGTCACATCCCTGCAGAACCAGCACTACAGTCACATCCCTGCAGAACCATCACTACAGTCACATCCCTGCAGAACCAGCACTGCAGTCACATCCCTGCAGAACCAGCACTACAGTCACATCCCTGCAGAAGCAGCACTACAGTCACATCCCTGCAGAACCAGCACTGCAGTCACATCCCTGCAGAACCAGCACTACAGTCACATCCCTGCAGAACCAGCACTGCAGTCACATCCCTGCAGAACCAGCACTACAGTCACATCCCTGCAGAACCAGCACTACAGTCACATCCCTGCAGAACCATCACTACAGTCACATCCCTGCAGAACCAGCACTGCAGTCACATCCCTGCAGAACCAGCACTACAGTCACATCCCTGCAGAACCAGCACTACAGTCACATCCCTGCAGAACCATCACTACAGTCACATCCCTGCAGAACCAGCACTGCAGTCACATCCCTGCAGAACCAGCACTACAGTCACATCCCTGCAGAACCAGCACTGCAGTCACATCCCTGCAGTACCAGCACTACAGTCACATCCCTGCAGAAGCAGCACTACAGTCACATCCCTGCAGAACCAGCACTACAGTCACATCCCTGCAGAACCAGCACTACAGTCACATCCCTGCAGAAGCAGCACTACAGTCACATCCCTGCAGAACCAGCACTACAGTCACATCCCTGCAGAACCAGCACTACAGTCACATCCCTGCAGTACCAGCACTACAGTCACATCCCTGCAGAACCAGCACTGCAGTCACATCCCTGCAGAAGCAGCACTACAGTCACATCCCTGCAGAACCAGCACTACAGTCACATCCCTGCAGAACCAGCACTACAGTCACATCCCTGCAGTACCAGCACTACAGTCACATCCCTGCAGAACCAGCACTACAGTCACATCCCTGCAGAACCAGCACTACAGTCACATCCCTGCAGAACTGTAAGTCCAGGTCAATTCAACACACTTTTGGACCACATCATCACAGATTTTAATTAGATTTGGCAAGACTATTTGGTCTTATAAGAAATCCCTGAAACCGAAATTACACTTGTCTCAGATCATTATTAAGGGAAATATGCGCTAACAAAGTTTGGGGAAATTATCACGACTCCATGACTTTGACTCGCCATAGCTACATTACTATACGTCATAGAGAAATTGTTCTTATATCATTTTAAAGGTATTTTCCAGGTATTTTCTATGCTCTATCGTATGTACAGTTTTTATCACAAAATTAAAGGTAACAAAGTTATGAGAGATTTCATCTTAAAATTTATTTGCAAATACATTTTTTTCCCCAAAGTTAGGTCACAACGTTGTCAACACCTCCAGAAAATTTGATCTTGGATTTTTGAGTCATTGCTGAGATATTACTGATCTGTGGTCACATCACTAATTCCTTACAATGTTGTTGAACATGAACAGTGCTAACAGACATTGTCAGACAGTGCAAAAAACCAATCCACTACCTTCTAGATACCATTATTTTACTTACAGTGCAGGTAACTCAAAAAGCCTTGGAGTGTTTTCTGACCTACAAATGAAAACAGGCACAAACACCAATCTATGAACTGATTCACTTGACGGCAGTATGATCGCTGTACATTACAGAAATAGCATATGGTGTAATACTGGCCATACTATCAGATACTAAAAACTCATTACCAAATCTTAACAAAATAGTTTTATTAAATATGTAAATCTAAAGCTAGATTAATTCAGATATCATTCCTAGCACAATCTCTGTGCCATTATTATGTGCTAACATTAATAATGAACAAACTGACAAATGATAAATAGAATTAGCAAGCATGAATATGAAGCATAGTGTGTGCTGTTATCTGCAACTTCATAAGAAAGACAGACATATTTACATATTCATTAGAAGGGTGGAGTTACTTCATACTCATCAAAGGGGCGGAGCTATATCTGCATATTCAGCTGAGCTCAGGCCTTACCGTTGAGCTGTTGTGTACAGATCCATGGAGAACGCCTGCTTCACAGACTTCCCAATGATCTCCTGCAAACACAGAACAAAGATTCAGTTGTTCAACAGACACACAGACAGTCTAGTGTCCATCAATCTCTATCAAATGGTGACAGAGCAAGATTTCTGGGTAATGGAGTTCTGAGCGCTGGGGGGAAATGAGCAGAGCAGATTTCTGGGTAATGGAGTTCTGAGCACTGGGGGGAAATTACCAGAGTGGATTTCTGTGTAATGGAGTTCTCAGTGCTGTGGGGGAATGTTGTTGTGAGCATGAGTGTGTGTAAGGTGTGTGTGTTTGTGTGTGTGTAGGTTGTGAGCGTGTGTCGGGTATGTGTTGTAGTGTGTGTGTCTGTAGTCCTGCAGGTGTAATAGTCTCTAACCGCAGGCTTCTGCAGACACAGCTCAATGGCGCCCTCCATCATCCTCTTCACAAAGTGCAGGGACTTCTGGGGGTAGGTGGGGAACAGCAGGGGACTGTCTGGATAGGACAGAGATTCTGTCAATCAAACAATGAACCAACCCCTAACTCAGTCATAAAAAATCCTTTGATCAATCCATCAAGTAAAGAGCACTGTAACAGTTAAATTGTTTTTGCAGTAAAGCAACTGAAACATGGTGAAACCCAAGATTAGTGAGTCACATGCTTTTTTAAATGTATGTGTGTGTGTGTGTGTGAGAGTGTGTGACTGTGTATGTGTGTTTGTTTGTATTTTGTGTGTGTGTGTGTGTGTGTGTGTGTGTGTGTGTGTGTGTGTGTGTGTGTGTGTGTGTGTGTGTGTGTGTGTGTGTGTGTGTGAGTGTGTGTTGTGTGTGTGTGTGTGTGCGTGTTGTGTGTGTGTGTGTGTGTGTGTGTGTGTGTGTGTGTGTACCTTTCAGGTGTGTGCTCTCCTGCAGGAAGCTGAGCCATTGGTTCCCACTGGTGTTTGGTGGGGAAACCAGGTCCTCATCTTCATCCTTAAGATACTGCAACAACAGAGATGTCCAGTGAGATACACACACACGCACACACGCGCACACACGCACGCACGCATGCACACACACACACACACACACACACACACACACACCCTCACCTGGCCAACCCGCTCCACGTTGAAGTACTTTCCTTTCCGATCAAACAGCTCCTCATTCTGTCAGAGGAGGGAGAGACTGTTACTCAGAGAAACAGGCGGAGTCAGTTTCCATCACAACGGCTTCTGCGCTTACCTCACTGAAGTGCTCAGACAGGAAATCTGCCACAAATGAGATGTCCTTCTGGGTCATCTAAACAGGAAACAAACACAGCAATCTACAGCAGATATACCATCAAACCTCATATTTATAGAATTACTTTATCTGAAATATTTTCCATCAAATATTCTGTAAAATTAATGTGTGAAGTTGTGTGATTGTAGGAATGTATCACAAGCAAAAGGACATCACTTTCTTAGTATGTATACTAGTGATGTCACATTTCTGACCATTGACTAGTTGCTGTCTGAAACCAACTAATCGTTTTTTTACCGTTTGATGTAGGACACACTGCAGCTCTGACGACTGCCCAAAACTGCTGCTCTGACCACTGCTCCACACTGCTGCTCTAAATACTGCTCCACGTTGCTGCTCTGACTACTGCTCCACATTGCTACTCTGATAACTGCTCCACACTGCTGCTCTGACCGCTGCTCTGCACTGCTGCTCTAACCACTGCTCCACACTGCTGCTCTGACCACTGCTCCACACTGCTGCTCTAACCACTGCTCCACACTGCTGCCCTAACCACTGCTCCACACTGCTGCTCTGATCACTGCTCCACACAACTGCTCTGATTACTGCTTCACACTGCTGCTCACCTTGTTCAGTTCTGGGGGCACATGGTCTTCTGACATGCGCAGCATTGCTGTAATAAAAAGGATACAGAGTCACCTGTGTCTACCTGCACACACCTAACCCCTCCCCCGGTTACCTGCACACACCTAACCCCTCCCCCGGTTACCTGCACACACCACCCCCCCCCGGTTTACCTGGGGGCACACACCTAACCCCTCCCCCGGTTACCTGCACACACCTAACCCCTCCCCCTCACACACCTGACATGCCCATTGCTGTTACCTGCACACACCTAACCCCTCCCCCGGTTACCTGCACACACCTAACCCCCCACCCCCGGTTACCTGCACACACCTAACCCCTCCCCCGGTTACTGCACACACCTACCCCTCCCCCGGTTACCTGCACACACCTAACCCCTCCCCCGGTTACCTGCACACACCTAACCCCTCCCCCGGTTACCTGCACACACCTAACCCCTCCCCCCGGTTACCTGCACACACCTAACCCCTCCCCGGTTACCTGCACACACCTACCCCTCCCCCGGTTACCTGCACACACCTAACCCCTCCCCCGGTTACCTGCACCACACCTAACCCCTCCCCCGGTTACCTGCACCCACAACCTATCCCCTCCCCCGGTTACCTGCACACACCTAACCCCTCCCCCGGTTACCTGCACACACCTCCCCTCCCCCCGGTTACCTGCACACACCTAAACAACCCCTCCCCCGGTTACCTGCACACACCTAACCCCTCCCCCGGTTACCTGCACACACCTAACCCTCCCCCGGTTACCTGCCACAACACTATCCCCTCCCCCGGTTACCTGCACACACCTAACCCCTCCCCGGTTACCTGCACACACTATCCCCTCCCCACCGGTACCTGCACACACCTCACCCCGGTTACCTGCACACACCTACCCCTCCCCCGGTTACCTGCACCAACACACCTATCCCCTCCCCCGGTTACCTGCACACACTAACCCCTCCCCCGGTTACCTGCACAACCCCCTCCCCCGGTTACCTGCACACACCTAACCCCTCCCCCGGTTACCTGCACACACCTAACCCCTCCCCCGGTTACCTGCACACACCTATCCCCTCCCCCGGTTACCTGCACACACCTAACCCCTCCCCCGGTTACCTGCACACACCTATCCCCCTAGCTTACCCACATACAGCCAGCGGAAGAACGCCTTGAAGTTTTTCATGCTCCTGTCTATGACCCTGCAGCACAAACAAACAAGAAACAGGAAACAGGAAGCAGGGGTGAAATCTGCTCTGGGAGCTGGTAGCTATTAGCCGCATTAGTAAATCTTTCCCATTTCCCAAATTGCATTTCAGTGGGAGTACTCACTGCAGAAGTTCATTGGCCTTCAGTGTGAAAGACCCCACAGCAGTAATGGCATCTTTAACAGAAATAAAGTAAGAAAGTTAATTAGTTTTTTTCCCTCCATGATTTAAGTTATAAGGGCAAGCACTACATTTCTGGTATGAGGTATCAGTATAAGAGTCCTGACTGCATTCGCTGCACGTGTCACAATAAGTCCTGATGGAAATACCTTCTATTGCTGCCGAATCCAGGCCAAGGGGCTGAAACTTCTGTTTCCATAGTGACATCCCCCTCACCTCACTCAGGTGGTACAGCAGCGCTTCTGAGCCACTGGGGGGGTAGGGGGGGGACAGGTGAGGCGGGGTGGTCGGTGAGACAGGTATCAGGCAGGTGTGTGTACCTCTGCAGGAGGCTGAACTCACACACAGGTGAGACAGGTATCAGGCAGGTGTGTGTACCTCTGCAGGAGGCTGAACTCACACACAGGTGAGACAGGTATCAGACAGGTGTGTGTACCTCTGCAGGTGGCTGATCACAAGCTTCTGGATGCTGGAGTATGATGACTCAATTGACTGTCCCAGCTTCTTCAGTCCCTGTAGGCAGACATGTAAGCAGTACTAATGGATATACTCTACAAGCATAATGCTAACAGTGCTAACAGCTATACTCTACAGGCATACTGCTAACAGTGCTAACAGCTATACTCTACAGGCATAACGCTAACAGTGCTAACAGCTATACTCTACAGGCATAATGCTAACAGTGCTAACAGCTACTCTACAGGCTCTAACAGACAGCTATATACAGGCATAATGCTAACAGTGCTAACAGGTATGCTACTGCTACAGCTATACTCTACAGGCATAATGACATAAGGCATAGTGCTAACAGTGCTAACAGATAGAATGCTAACAGTGCTAACAGCTATACTCTACAGGACATAATGCTAACAGTGCTATAACAGGTATACTCTACAGATAGAATGCTAATAGCTATACTCTAACAGACACTGTACTTAAACTGAGTACTTTAACTGTCTGTGTTCCTTAACAGGTGACGTCTCACCTTCACAGTCAGCTGGTTCATCAGAAGAGCCTGCAGTTCAGGACTAGGCACAGAAACACACATTTTATTTAAAATATACACACATACGGTACCTAATCTGCACCACACCTCTAGATATGATTTTATTTAATTTCTACGAAACTTAAATGACCAATTTCAAAAGTTCTATGATAAACATTATTTGCACATTTGTGATTTCCTGCAACTGGAATGCAGTTTCCCAGCTACTTTCAGGCTGGGGTGAATCAGACCTGTGTTCTGACTCTTCACTCCACCTAGAGGACACACTGTGTTATTGCAGCTTTAGGAAAACCGGTTCACGGTGCAATCTTCTGCTATGAACAGTAAAACGTCATCTCCTTCTGTAGAGACAGGTAGCACTCCTCCAGGTGTGAGGTAGGCGCACGCTGCACAGCTCTCACTCACCTGGACTTCCCCCACAGCAGGAGCTCCAGGAACTCATCCTGCACCTGTGTGCTGGTGTTCTTCTCCTGAGACAGACACAGATTCACCAAAAACATGGGGACCTGAAAATTACCCAAAATCATGCAGACATGCAGACCTGCAAACTCCACCCTTCCTGTGCATACTAAGGGAGGTAGATGCAGCTGCAGGCTGCTGCTGTACAGGTAGAACCAAAGCCTTGATGCCCTGCAGCCCTGGAGCTCTGATGCTCTGATGCCCCGGTGTTCTGATGCTCTGATGCCCCGGTGTTCTGTTGCCCTGATGCCCCACTGTTCTGATGCTCTGATGCCCCGGTGTTCTGATGCTCTGATGCCCTGATGCCCCAGTGTTCTGATGCCCTGATGCCCCAGTGTTCTGTTGCCCTGATGCCCCAGTGTTCTGATGCTCTGATGCCCTGATGCCCCGGTGTTCTGATGCCCTGATGCCCCAGTGCAGTCAGACTGAGCTCAGTGTTTAGATGGTGCGGTGCTTATTGATGTTTGTAATACTGCAGGCCTGCTCCAGTGCAGTGTAACTCTCAGGGATCTGGGCTCAGGACTCACAGGTTCTATGTCTGCATCTTGTGAGTAAGATACTCAAGCTGTACTGCTTCAGTAATTAAGCAGCAGTGTAAACGGACTGTGTGTAAGAACGTAATCCTAAATGTAAAATGTGAATGTGAACTCCATTTGAGCAGCCCGTTTAAATCTGAACAGGGACAGTGCTGTGTGACCCATGACCCTTGACCTGGATGAACTTAATGAGGTGCAGGTGCAGTGCTGTGTGACCCCTGACCCCTGACCTGGACGAACTTGGTGAGGCGCAGGTGCAGTACTGTCTGACCCCTGACCCCTGACCCCTGACCTGGACGAACTTGGTGAGGCGCAGGTCCATCTGCATCAGGATGTCCTCCCAGGCCTCGCACATGCAGGTGAGGGACAGCCGCAGGTACTGAGGGAGGAAAGCACATGACATCACCTCTCCATGGCAACAGCACAGCGCCTGCCATCCCCATGGCAACATAACATCACCTCTCATCCCCATGCTATCATCGCATCACCTCTCATCCTTACTACATCACACCACTTCTAATCTCCCTGGCAACAGCCTCCCCTCCCTCCCATGTTGCGGAGGACCAGAGCTTACCCTACACCTGAGAGTGGGGGCCTTACCTGCAGCAGTGTGGAGCTTTACCTGAGCGGTGTGTTTGGTGGGACCTCACCTGCAGCAGTGTGGAGCTTTACCTGAGCGGTGTGTTTGGTGGGACCTCACCTGCAGCAGTGTGGAGCTTTACCTGAGCGGTGTGTTTGGTGGGACCTTACCTGCAGCAGTGTGGAGCTTTACCTGAGCGGTGTTGTTACGTCCCTCCGCCTCAGGTGGGGGCGCTGGCCGTTTGGACACATGTGTGTGTCTTATTACAATTAATTGAGAGCACCTGTGGCGGTGCCCTTTTAAGAAGCCTGGAGTCGGCTTCTCAGGAGACGGGAGCTTTTTCTCCTCACCTCGCGACCACGGCCGGGTCTTGATTTTAATCTTGTGTTTTGCAGCTATTTTAGTATTCCTTATGGGTAATTAAATAAAGTATTTGGTTGTTTTTGGGAAGCCTTGGATTTAGCTTCGTTATGTTTGCGGGGGGCTTGAGAGCAACCGTAACAGGTGTGTTTGGTGGGACCTCACCTGCAGCAGTGTGGAGCTTTACCTGAGCGGTGTATTTGGTGGGACCTCACCTGCAGCAGTGTGGAGCTTTACCTGAGCGGTGTGTTTGGTACAGGGCTCACCTGCAGCAGTGTGGAGCTTTACCTGAGCGGTGTTTGGTGGGACCTCACCTGCAGCAGTGTGGAGCTTTACCTGAGCGGTGTGTTTGGTGGGACCTCACCTGCAGCAGTGTGGAGCTTTACCTGAGCGGTGTGTTTGGTGCAGGGCTCACCTGCAGCAGTGTGGAGCTTTACCTGAGCGGTGTGTTTGGTGCAGGGCTCACCTGCAGCAGTGTGGAGCTTTACCTGAGCGGTGTGTTTGGTGCAGGGCTCACCTGCAGCAGTGTGGAGCTTTACCTGAGCGGTGTGTTTGGTGCAGGGCTCACCTGCAGCAGTGTGGAGCTTCACCTGAGCGGTGTGTTTGGTGGGACCTCACCTGCAGCAGTGTGGAGATGTGGGTGAACTTGCGGGCCATCCTGGTCACCTCGGCCAGACAGTCAGACAGCAGACCCGTATCCAGCTGCAAGAGATGACACGTCTCCATGGCAACTTCACTATGTGGAGGCATGTTTCAACGGGCACTAGGTGGGCTAGTCCTGGTGTTAAATCACCCCCCCCCCCTCCCTCCCCGCCCCCTGTCTTAGACGTTTTGGCTTTAAAGGAACCACTCTGATTAAGACCTTGATTTCAGTCAGACCTGCACATCCAGACCTTAACACTGACCCAGCGTTCAGTCAGACCTGCACATCCAGACCTTAACACTGACCCAGCGTTCAGTCAGATGTGTGCAGGTCCAGACCGTAACACTGACCCAGCGTTCAGTCAGATGTGTGCAGGTCCAGACCATAACACTGACCCAGCGTTCAGTCAGACGTGTGCAGGTCCAGACTGTAATGCTGACACACCTGTGCGCTCCACAGTGCGTCTCACCTGGACGTAGCTGATCTGGGGCTGGTGGCTGGTGGACGTGACCTCAGAGATGATGGACAGGGACTTCAGGTCGCTGGAGAGGCACAGGCTGCGGCAGGTCCCCAGCACCTAGGGGAGCAGGAGGGGGAGGAGCTTACACAGAGCCACGCCCTGCTCAGACACTGCACAACGCTAGGGGATGGGGAGGGGGAGGAGCTTACACAGAGCCACGCCCTGCTCAGACACTGCACAGCACTAGGGGATGGGGAGGGGGAGGAGCTTACACAGAGCCACGCCCTGCTCAGACACTGCACAGCGCTAGGGGATGGGGAGGGGGAGGAGCTTACACAGAGCCACGCGCTGCTCAGACACCGCACAGCGCTAGGGGATGGGGAGGGGGAGGAGCTTACACAGAGCCACGCCCTGCTCAGACACCGCACAGCGCTAGGGGATGGGGAGGGGGAGGAGCTTACACAGAGCCACGCCCTGCTCAGACACTGCACAGTGCTAGGGGATGGGGAGGGGGAGGAGCTTACACAGAGCCACGCCCTGCTCAGACACCGCACAGTGCTAGGGGATGGGGAGGGGGAGGAGCTTACACAGAGCCACGCCCTGCTCAGACACCGCACAGCGATTGGCGGCTCTTACCCCAGTCAGCGAGGCAATCCGGTACATTCCGTACGCGTACAGCTCCACAAAGCCAGAGTCCCCTCCCAGCACCAGGACATTCAATCTGCAGACAACCAAACAGCACCTGAGCACCTGAGCATAAACCTCCCTCCTCCTACACCTGTGGACTATGAGTCCGCCTTCAGAGAGCAAACAGCTGAGCCTGTTTAAAGCCGACTGCATTCTGTTTACTGAAATAACTTAACACGCCATCCAACAAAAATAAACAAAAAACATGAGCGACTCATATCGAGTGCATTACTAACAGAGGCAGAGACGCCAGCTGTTCTCACTGTGACTCACCGGACTTCACCAAGAAGATTCATGATCTCGTCTGACTTCTCCTCACTGACGGACAAAAAGAGCGACAGGCAAACAAACAGACCGACAGACAGACAGACAGAGGTCATTTCACACTCAGAAAGGAACTCTCCAAGCTAATGCTTAACGGTCTCAGCAGGTTACCAGGGGCACCAGTGCACACTGCAGAGACCCGAGATTCCACACCTGGGGTACAGAGCAGGCGACACACTCACCTGAATATCTTTGATGTTGTGCTGTAGCTGTGAAGGGGCAGAAAACATAAAAAAAAGTTAATTCAAATGACAACAGAATAACAGTAACAGGAGAGCGCAGAGTCTGTGTGACAAATGCAGGGCTTCAATCAAAATGCAGAGGGAGAGGGTGCTTACCTCTTTGGAAGTGTGGGTAATTTGGGGAGGAACAGGTTGGACTCATCTTCAGAGTTATAAAAGGATGTAAGGACGCTGAAACACAGAAAAGGTAGTGACAGACACTAAGCACGAGCGCACTGAACACCCAGTGTGAAAAGGTAGTGACAGACACTAAGCACGAGCACACTGAACACCCAGTGTGAAAAGGTAGTGACAGACACTAAGCACGAGCGCACTGAACACCCAGTGTGAAAAGGTAGTGACAGACACTAAGCACGAGCGCACACTGAACACCCAGTGTGATGCATGCATAGCACTTTGGTTATGCCTGTGCATGTGTGTGCATCAGCTACTACTCCCCTGTGCCACGTCAATTCCTGTGTGTCATCCCACTTCCTGTGTACTACCCCCCACTTCCTGTGCGTCGGCCAGAGACCTGCTCTCCTCCAGGACGTCCACCCAGTGCATGCAGGTGACTGGGTTCTCCACAGGGAAGGTGTGCAGCACCTCGGCCTTCTCCGCATCGCACAGGACAACCAGCTTCTTGTCCCCCACACCGAAGGCCAGAACTGGACAAAATGGAAGCCATAAAACAGAAAATGGCAGAGATGAAATGGCAATTCCAGCAGGCCCGAGCCAGATGCTTATGACCTGAGAAATACAGGCAAGCCCACAGCCCTCTCATGAACTGCAATGTTCAAGTACAAATGCTAGTTTAAAAAGTAAATGGAAAAATCAACACGTGCCAGCCGGATGACCCAAACACACCTGTGTGAGCTGGAGTGTAGGGGAGGGTGAGGTAAAAAGGGAACCAGTCTTTCTAACACAACATTGGACTGGCACAGTTAACTGACCTCACAAATTATTACACTTTTCAACTGGGAGTCTGAACTACATTTATTAAATAAATATTTGAAAATTAAACCTGTTTTTGTCTATACAAAACCCACACAGCAAACATCAGCCATGCCATTTGCGCTGTGAATTTCTTTCAGATTGACAGAGAAAATAATTTCCCATGTTTGTTTTTGTAAAGGACTAACAGGGTCATTGCTGCTGTCCTGCTTAAAACTGACACTATTGTACAAGTCAGCAAGGGGCTTAATCTGAATGTTCAATAGGGCGAAATATCTTGCCTAAAACTGAAAACATCATGTAAGTCAACCGACTACTGCAATCGGCCTGGGACAGCTGTCTTAAAACCAAAACAAACTATCCAAAGCGGCATGACAGCGGTGCCTTTTTTTAGCGCTGACCGTGCAAATCTCACTTTTGCCGTCGGGTCTCCATGCCAGTGACGTGATCTCCTTCCCCGTGCTCTCGTTGAGCGCCAAACTCCACACGCGCTGGAAGTTCGCGAGACGGTGCAGGAGCAGCTGTGGTGACAGGACGCGAAAGACCGTTAACCATTCAAAATAGAAAACGTTAACAGCTGTAACCTGAACTGAGATAACAACGGCAATAGACCATGACAAATCAACATTTTGTCATCATTTTTGCGTTCAAATTATATATCCATCCTTGGACACAACCTAAAGAAGTCAACACATTTGTAGGCCAACACGATGCAGTCTTATGCGAAAAGCTGTTGCAGCGTCTCAGGTAAATTACGTTACCGTAAGTTATATCAGTGTTTCGGTTTGGGTGTGCCGTAAAGTATTTAACCACGGAACACATTATCGATAATACTGGTGCCAGATACTGGATAAGCGCTCTTACATCTGCTCACATCGTTTATCATAACATTACCTATTCATACTTATAATAATCCATGGTTGGCGTGTCGACAACGAGACGTGCTGCTCACCTCACCAGCTTTGTTTGCGAGAGCGATTAAGTCCCTCTTCGGTGACCACACCATAAACAATATGGGGTTGGGTAACTGCTTTTCCCCAACTTGGCGGAAGGCAGGCATATCTGAGGATTTAAACACAATTTAATTTATTAGCCAACTTACCGTTAGCGTTAGTCATAATTTTCACTGCCTAGCCCATAAGAGGGCTCTACAGTGCTCCCGTTTTAGGAGCATTTGGTCCTGAAAAGTGACGCGTGCTAACTGGAAGAACTATTTAGGAGCACACCTACTAATTTAATTGCATTAGTTTGCTCCTATATGTGTTAACTTTGGAGTATTTTTACGTGTACTCCGCACAAGTATAAAACAGTCAGGAACACATGGAAAAAATGTTCGTCTAGCGTAGAGCCCTGGATAAGGTGGTGTTGCCTACAACTGCTTGGTTCGCTAATTACGTTTGTGGTACCTAGCGAAGTCAGCCAAGTGTTTCAGTTTGGGTGTCAGTTTAACCGTTACCGTTAAACTGGAGATAATTTCTGGAACAAGCTAGCTAACGTTTCTAACTTATCCAGCATGCTCATATTTTTCATGGCAGTTAGAGTCAGCTGTTGTTTCATTTTCATAAACCCAGTACAGTTAGCAAATGGCACCATATATATCTGAAAGTACATCAATCTTTAAAACATAGCTAGTTGCTCAGCTATCACATCAGGCAGACTGACAGCTAACGTAGTAGCTACCCAGACTACTAGAGAAAATCAGCACAACTACCATCAGTCTACCACAACTGCTAGCTGGCTAACTTTGGTTAGCTATCAACATACCGTTATTGGTAGCCAAGTGTTTGTCTGTGAGAATGTCTTGCACTTTGCGTATTCCGTGAAAAAGTGTGATTTTCTTTCATATAGTCACTTAATATTGATCTGTTCACATCTGATGAAAACTAGGCAGATGCATGTCCAAAATATTTTACGTCAGGCGTTTTTGTGCGCGCCGCCATAGCATGAATGATTATTTTGCTCCACCAATCGCCGTTAAAATGGAGTGCCCAATGAAATCCACACAACGGGGAGGCGAAAGGGACATTTCAAACGAGCGTAAACCAAAACTTTTTTCTGGTTGCATTTCAGGACTTCTAAATCTGTATTGTTTCTATGTGTTCTTGAATTTTGTTTAGTAATATACCAGGGGCATTGCTGCCTCTGAAGCAGACGTGAATCAACTGCAAGTTTTTTTTTTTGTCAAAAAAGTTAGCAAGACAGTTGCCTGTCATTTTAAGCAGGATTTGTGCCCTTTTTTTGCACATTGTTAAGCACTGTTTATGGATTAATTGTGTCCCATTAGGTCTGGGAGCTTACAGAGCTGGTGGCTATTCATGGTGGCCAGTTATAACCACTGCAGCACCAGTAGACTAAACAACAAGATAGTTCATGTAAATAAACAGGCTCCAAACCACACGGATCACTCAATCACTAAGTAGCGGGCGATGATCTAGGGGTACGCAGTGCCATAAAGTAGCCGTGGGAAGGGGTTAATGTGGGCGGATGTGACAGATTCACCCCAGTGGAACATTCCAGAATGCTCTGTCACCAGCGCAGCGTCTAATCAGTAGATTGTTGAGCTCCAGAATAGCTGTGTGTGCTGTCAGTACTTCTGCTCCCTGGGATAAGGACCCCAAAAATAGCCTTGGTGACGCGGCTCACTTCATGCCTGCGTTCTTTCACACTTTGCTCTTTTTGTCCTGACCCTTGTTTTGCGGCTGAAAGAGGGAAGATGGAGGCCTAGTGCTGTATGCTGATCTGAGGGTCACATCACATACAGAACCTCCGTCTGTCACATCACATACAGAACCTCCATCTGTCACATCACATACAAAACCTCCATCTGTCACATCACATACAGAACCTCCATCTGTAACATCACATACAGAACCTACATCTCACATCACATACAGAACCTCCATCTCACATCACATACAAAACCTCCATCTCACATCACATACAGAACCTCCATCTGTCACATCACATACAGAACCTACATCTCACATCACATACAGAACCTCCATCTGTCACATCACATACAGAACATCCATCTCACATCACATACAGAAACTCCATCTCACATCACATAGAGAACGTCCATCTCACATCACATACAGAACCTCCATCTCACATCACATACAGAAACTCCATCTCACATCACATACAGAACCTACATCTCACATCACATACAGAACCTCCATCTGTCACATCACTTACAGAACCTCCATCTCACATCACATACAGAACCTCCCTCTCACAGCCATATGGTGTGAGTGCTGTAAGGTGTGCTGTTTAGCTGTGTTGGGGACAGAAGTAGCCCACTGCTTCAGCTGATCCTGGGGCGTGGCTATGATGCAAACCATGGAGACAGTTCTGAGCTCAGTGTATCAGGCTCTACTGTCTGAATTCCCCCCGCAGAGCATGTACAGTATAATCACATTAATCTTTCATGGCGTGTGTCAGTGTGTGTGTGTGTGTGTGTGTGAGTGAGTGTGAGAGTGTCAGTGTGTGTGTGTGCATGTGAGTGTGTGTGTGTGTATTTATGTGTGTGTGAGTGAGTGTGTGTGAGTGAGAGTGTGTGTGTGTGTGTGAGCGTGAGAGTGTCAGTGTGTGTGTGTGTGCATGTGAGTGTGTGTGTGTGTGTATGTGTGTGTGTGAGAGACGGTGTGAGTGTATGTGTGTGTGTGAAAGAGAGTGTGTGTGAGAGTGAGTGTGTGTGTGTGAGAGAGAGTGAGTGTGTGTGTGTGTGCGAGAGAGAGAGTGCGAGTGTGTGTGAGAGAATGAGTGTGTGTGTGAGAGAGAGTGAGTGTGTGTGTGTGTGTGTGAGAGAGAGTGAGTGTGTGTGTGTGCGAGAGAGAGAGTGCAAGTGTGTGTGAGAGAGAGTGAGTGTGTGTGTGTGTGTGTGAGAGTGCTGGGAGGCCAGGCGTGTGTGTGGTGTATTCCTGCCCTGTGCTAGGACTGAAACATGAGCACGCTCCAAATATAGCTGCCACTCAGAGAGGCAGTGTGTGGGACAGATGGCCCCGGCTCACTCAGAGCAGCCCGAGCAGCCGCTGCCCAAAGCCTCAGTCTGCTGCTCTCAGCCCTACACTCACCATCTTAAGCTGGAGACGTCCGCTACGCGCCACACACTGGAAGGTAAGAGCTGCCCGCCTTCACTCTCCTTATTCATTTCCCTTTCTCTAAGCTCCACAGTGACCTCACATCGGCTTTGAAAGAGGATGTCTGTCAGGTGGTGTTTTATAAGGTTTTAAGGTTTGTAAGGCTGTTTATTTAATTCAATGTTGGAAAGTATTTGGTGTTTATTTACAAATAATATGTATAATACATGTCCAAGCATGTGTGATTGTCTCATTCTCATTTCATACATAAATGTGCCGGTCACCTGTGTGAGTCAGTTTGGTGTCTGTTGGTCTGTAGTTTTGGTCTTAGAAGACTATTTAAACACTATAGAAATTGTTAGATTAACTGGTTAAATTAAAGTGTAAGATCACAAATATGTGATTAGAGATTAGATTCCAGAAAACCCACTCTTCAAAGGGTTAAATAAATGATGCTCAGAATTCCATTTTGAATCAGTATATGGTTTGAGTTGTGGCTTTGGGAGTCTAAATGATCATGACTGAGTGTAATTACTGGTGAAACACACATTTGAAAATAAGCGTAAGTAAGAAAAGGCATAATGGTGATAAATGCAGGCGTCATGTCAGTGAGATGTGGGCAGTATGGCAGCAGTCTGGGTGTGAGCTGTGTCTGTCAGGTGTAAGCTGCTCCGATGTATTGTTCAGGGTAAGAATGGACCGCCATTTCCACATGAATAATTGAGTTTTGGATCCGGCCTGCTCTCCACCAGGAGCTGAGCTCAGACAAATACAGCCACATTAAAAATAACAACAGCTGGTCTTCATGACACTGCATGGGAGGAATGTCTCTCTCTCTCTCGCACTCCCTCTGTCACTCTCTATCTCTCTCACTCTCTCTCTTTCAACAACACAGCACTGACACACATGCACACACACATACACACTATGTCTCTATTTTGTCTCTCTCTCATGCACACACGTCCTGCGTGTAAACAAACACTATCAGACTGAGGATCCTTTAAGGACACGAAACATATTTGAATTGGAATAAAAGGAAACTTTGAAAATACACTCACTTTGAAAATAGAAATGACATTAAGCACATTTCATATGCATGTCACAGTAAATTCTGTGGATTGAATGTGGCTGCATAGACAGCATCTTCTGTATAGTTCAGCTTTTTCTGAACATTATTTTAATGTTTTTGTAATGAGACGTGGATATTTTCCTTTATCACTCTTATGAATGACAAAAAATATCATATTTCTTCGTCTGAAGAAGTGAATGATTTTCATTTGATATTGCACGAGTGAGTCTGTGGGCATAGGATTCAAGCAGACCGGTCTGTATTCCTCATTGTTTTTCAGTTTTCTAAATTGCACATGTATAGTTCTCCTGGTGAACTTTTCAATATATTGTAGGAAATTATGAATTTTTGATTGTTTAGATGCTCCTTCAGAAGTCACCTCATATCAGTTGAAGTGCTTCTGTATTGTCGCACCTGATACAATTTATTATTATTATTATTATTATTGTTGTTGTTGTTGTTGTTGTTATTGTGAAAGTTTTTCAGGGCCTTTGTACAGGCAGAGTTGCATTGTATTCAAGTATAGCATTATTGTGTTTTACAGACATTTCCCTTGGCATAGATTATACATGAAATACTGGCAGTACAAATAATACAGCTGCTGGGATAACTTGCAGATGACAGGCAAATTGCATGCACTGCATACAGGGCATGCCATACACACCTTCACACATCAGCCAAGGCCCTGCTGCTGCATGTTATCCACATATCTCACACACAACTATCAGGGCCCAGTGTTAGCCTCATGTATTTGTACTTTTTAAAAGTTCTTTATTTTATTGTACCATGGCACCATAGAAATGTGGGCCCCATGCTCAATGTGTCACTGAGAATGTTAAATAAATAAATAAATAAATAAATAAATAAATAAAATAAAGAGTAGACCCGCGGCGCATGGAGATCAGCCAGTCCTGAGAATGAGTCTGGTAGGGACTGCTCTCCAGCCAATGAGACCTGATATAAGGAGGTAGCTTTTGGAGAAGTGCTTTCTACAAAAACAGGAACCAATGTTCAGGGAGGGCCAGCTCGCCTTCGGAAAGTATATGTTTGTGTGTTCACCTCCTGTTGATTTAAACCCTGTGTGTGTGTGTGCGCGTATGTGTGTGCGTGCATGCGCGTGTGTCTGTGTGTGTGTACGTGCGTATGTGTGCACGTGTGTGTCTGTGTGTTTATGTGCGTGTGTGTGCGTGTGCATGTGCGTGCGTGTGTGTGTATGTGTGTGTACGTGCGTGTGTGTGCGCATGTGTGTGTGTGTGCACGTGTGTGTGTCTGTGTGTGTATGTGCGTGTGTATGCGTGTTCATGTGCGTGCGTGTGTGCGTGTGTGTGCGTGCGTGCCTGCGTGTGTGTGCGTGTGTGTGTGCGTGTGGGTGTGTGCGTGCGTGTGTGTGCGTGCGTGCCTGCGTGTGTGTGTGTGTGTGTGTGTTCCAGGATGCAGGACGGGAGCTGTGATCAGGCGCTCCCCCTCTCTCTGATGCTGAAGGAGGCGTGTCCAGGGCAGGGGGCGGGGCGTTCTCACAAGCCTGGGCGGATGGGGAGCTGTACCTGGATCGCTCGCAGGCGGCGGACGGTGCCGAGGGGGAGGGGGAGGGGTTTCCTGAGCTGTCGTCCTTCCTGAGCCAGGATGAGATTGACCGCAGCCTGGACCTGGCCCGAGAGGCGTTTGCACAGGAGGAGGGGGAGCCAAACCAGGACCCGCCCCAAACCACACCCCTCCCTACCCCTAAGGACCTGCCCCTGGCCGCTGGCCCCGCCCCCCAGGCCCCTCCCACAGGGCGGGAGAGGCACGTGTGCCAGCGCTCCATGGCCCCGGCAGTGTACAAGCAGGACGGGCCGCGGTTGGCCCACGCGGACCTGTCGCTCAGCGAGCGCGCTTCCTCCGCCAGCGAGTTCTGCAGCCGCGCGGCCACCTTCATCGAGGAGCTGTCCTCCATCTTCAAGGGCCCCGGCAACCCTGATCACCATGGCGACGAGGAAACGTCCTCCCCCGACAGTGGCTACCTGTCCCCCAAGGGCCCGCGCGACGCTGAGCGGCTGGCCCCGTCCACTGCAGGGGAGGGGCCTGTGGCCCCGCCCCGTTTCTCCCAGAAGCTGAAGAGCCAGGAGGTGGCCGAAGGGAGCCCCATCCGGCTGGAGTGCAGGGTCACTGGGAACCCCCCACCGCTGGTCCGGTAGGAAACCGCACTGTAATCTGGTTTATTCTGGCTCTGGAGCTGCAGTGCTGCACTGTAACCTGGTTTATTCTGGCTCTGGAGCTGCAGTGCTGCACTGTAACCTGGTTTATTCTGGCTCTGGAGCTGCAGTGCTGCACTGTAACCTGGTTTATTCTGGCTCTGGAGCTGCAGTGCTGCACTGTAATCTGGTTTATTCTGGCTCTGGAGCTGCAGTGCTGCACTGTAACCTGGTTTATTCTGGCTCTGGTGCTGCAGTGCTGCACTGTAACCTGGTTTATTCTGGCTCTGGAGCTGCAGTGCTGCACTGTAACCTGGTTTATTCTGGCTCTGGAGCTGCAGTGCTGCACTGTAACCTGGTTTATTCTGGCTCTGGAGCTGCAGTGCTGCACTGTAACCTGGTTTATTCTGGCTCTGCAGCTGCAGTGCTGCACTGTAACCTGGTTTATTCTGGCTCTGGAGCTGCAGTGCTGCACTGTAATCTGGTTTATTCTGGCTCTGGAGCTGCAGTGCTGCACTGTAACCTGGCTTATTCTGGCTCTGGTGCTGCAGTGCTGCACTGTAACCTGGTTTATTCTGGCTCTGGAGCTGCAGTGCTGCACTGTAATCTGGTTTATTCTGGCTCTGGAGCTGCAGTGCTGCACTGTAACCTGGTTTATTCTGGCTCTGGAGCTGCAGTGCTGCACTGTAACCTGGTTTATTCTGGCTCTGGAGCTGCAGTGCTGCACTGTAACCTGGTTTATTCTGGCTCTGGAGCTGCAGTGCTGCACTGTAACCTGGTTTATTCTGGCTCTGGAGCTGCAGTGCTGCACTGTAACCTGGTTTATTCTGGCTCTGGAGCTGCAGTGCTGCACTGTAATCTGGTTTATTCTGGCTCTGGAGCTGCAGTGCTGCACTGTAATCTGGTTTATTCTGGCTCTGGAGCTGCAGTGCTGCACTGTAACCTGGTTTATTCTGGCTCTGGAGCTGCAGTGCTGCACTGTAACCTGGTTTATTCTGGCTCTGGTGCTGCAGTGCTGCACTGTAACCTGGTTTATTCTGGCTCTGGAGCTGCAGTGCTGCACTGTAACCTGGTTTATTCTGGCTCTGGAGCTGCAGTGCTGCACTGTAACCTGGTTTATTCTGGCTCTGGTGCTGCAGTGCTGCACTGTAACCTGGTTTATTCTGGCTCTGGAGCTGCAGTGCTGCACTGTAACCTGGTTTATTCTGGCTCTGGAGCTGCAGTGCTGCACTGTAACCTGGTTTATTCTGGCTCTGGAGCTGCAGTGCTGCACTGTAACCTGGTTTATTCTGGCTCTGGAGCTGCAGTGCTGCACTGTAACCTGGTTTATTCTGGCTCTGGAGCTGCAGTGCTGCACTGTAACCTGGTTTATTCTGGCTCTGGAGCTGCAGTGCTGCACTGTAACCTGGTTTATTCTGGCTCTGGAGCTGCAGTGCTGCACTGTAACCTGGTTTATTCTGGCTCTGGAGCTGCAGTGCTGCACTGTAACCTGGTTTATTCTGGCTCTGGAGCTGCAGTGCTGCACTGTAACCTGGTTTATTCTGGCTCTGGGCTGCAGTGCTGCACTGTAACCTGGTTTTATTCTGGCTCTGGAGCTGCAGTGCTGCACTGTAACCTGGTTTATTCTGGCTCTGGAGCTGCAGTGCTACACTGTAACCTGGTTTATTCTGGCTCTGGAGCTGCAGTGCTGCACTGTAACCTGGTTTATTCTGGCTCTGGAGCTGCAGTGCTGCACTGTAACCTGGTTTATTCTGGCTCTGGAGCTGCAGTGCTACACTGTAACCTGGTTTATTCTGGCTCTGGAGCTGCAGTGCTGCACTGTAACCTGGTTTATTCTGGCTATGGAGCTGCAGTGCTGCACTGTAATCTGGTTTATTCTGGCTATGGAGCTGCAGTGCTGCACTGTAATCTGGTTTATTCTGGCTCTGGTGCTGCAGTGCTGCACTGTAACCTGGTTTATTCTGGCTCTGGAGCTGCAGTGCTGCACTGTAACCTGGTTTATTCTGGCTCTGGTGCTGCAGTGCTGCACTGTAACCTGGTTTATTCTGGCTCTGGAGCTGCAGTGCTGCACTGTAACCTGGTTTATTCTGGCTCTGGAGCTGCAGTGCTGCACTGTAACCTGGTTTATTCTGGCTCTGGAGCTGAGCTCTCTGTGCAGTGGCAGTGCCTGGTTTGCTGGCCTGGCTCTCAGGTTCCTGGAGGAGGTGGGTATTCACAGCAGTGTGCTGAAGCCTGCTTTAGATGTGTCCTTTAGCTGTGCTGGAGCTATGCCTCCTTTATGGCTCTTTGGCCAGGTGGGGGTTCGGCATGGCGAGGCCTTACACATGGCCTCTATATTTAGCCCAGAGCGGCAGCGCGTGGGGCCCGGCCTCTCCACCCCCTCTCTGAAGATCACTTCCGACTCCCGGATTTGGGCCTTCTGTGAGCTTCTGATCAGGCCTGCTTTCTGAATGTCTTAAGAGTGAAAAACATACAGGTAGCTTTGTGGCATTGTCCTTGAAAAAACAGGGGAGTCAGTGTACTGCAGAACACACACACATGCACTCACACACACACTCACATACACACTCTCACTCACACTCACACACACTCACACACATACTAACTCAGACTGTAGTCATGTGACTGTAGACTGGAGGCAGGCTTCAGGTATGTATGAAAGAGTGCTGGGCAGCTGGAGATGGATGACAGAGAGAGAGAGGAGGGGAAATGAGAGAGAGGAGAGCAACAAATGCAGACATACAGAGGGAGAGAGGGAGGGAGCGATAGAGAGGGATAGAGGCAGAGAGAGGGAGCGATAGAGAGGTAGAGAGAGAGGGAGCGATAGAGAGGTAGAGAGAGGGAGTGATAGGAGAGGTAGAGAGAGAGGGAGCGATAGAGAGGTAGAGAGAGGGAGTGATAGAGAGGTAGAGAGAGAGGGAGCAATAGGGAGGTAGAGGGGGAGGGAGCGATAGAGAGGTAGAGAGACAGAGAGAGGGATAGAGGCAGAGAGAGAGGGATCGATAGAGAGGCAGAGAGAGGGAGTGATGGAGAGGCAGAGAGAGAGGGAGCGATAGGGCGGTAGAGGGGGAGGGAGCGATAGAGAGGTAGAGAGACAGAGAGAGAGGGAGCGATAGGGAGGTAGAGGGGGAGGGAGCGATAGAGAGGCAGAGAGAGGGGTAGAGGGGGGAGGGCAGAAGCAGCAGTAGACGGGGCTATAAGGGGTGTGGGTTATAAATAGGCGGTATGGTGACGGTCAGGAGGCTCTGGGTGCAGGAATCCCAGCAATGCCATGATGCTGCGCTTTCCCACCCTGAGGAGAGCAGGGGCGCCTCAAACAGGAGACACCCCAACACTGCCCCTCTCCCTCTCCCTCTGCGCCCCAACACTGCCCCTCTCTCTCTGCACCCCAACACTGCCCCTCTCCCTCTCCCTCTGCGCCCCAACACTGCCCCTCTCCCTCTCCCTCTGCGCCCCAACACTGCCCTTCTTCCTCTCCCTCTGCGCCCCAACACTGCCCCTCTCCCTCTCCCTCTGCGCCCCAACACTGCCCCTCTCCCTCTCCCTCTGCGCCCCCAACACTGCCCCCTCTGCCCCTCTCCTCTCCCTCTGCCCCCAACACTGCCCCTCTCCCTCTCCCTCTGCACCCCAACACTGCCCCTCTCCCTCTGCACCCAACACTCTCTCTCTCTCTGCACCCCAACACTCCCCCTCTGCACCCCAACACTGCCCCTCTCCCTCTGCACCCAACACTCCCCCTCTCTCTCTGCACCCCAACACTCCCCCTCTCCCTCTGTACCCCAACACTCTCTCTCTGCACCCCAACACTCCCCCTCAGCCACTGCACCCCAACACTGCCCCTCTCCCTCTGCAGCCAAACACTCCCCCTCTCCCTCTGCTTCATGGCTGTAATCAGTTTTGTGCTGCTAAATGACTACTAAAAGACTTTTTTTAAATAAGCACCACATAATATCATAGACACGTTGTTAGTGGCACACTCACTGCTGGTTTTGAGAGTTGTTTATATTAAACTCCCCTTGAACAAAGTATTGTACTGGATAGCAAGTTTTTAATCTGAAGTGTTTTAGAAGTAGTTCGATTAAATGCCATTTTCTATCTCAGTGCAAGTACTGAACTCTTACTGCAGTACAAAGGGTTTGCCACTAGATGGGGTTGTATTTTAAGGATTGAATGTAAGGATGTGTAAATGCTATGAACCTGCTGTGATCTTTCAGAAACATGAATTATGTTACAACCAATTTTTTATTATTCCAAATCCAAAATCTTTACAGAAATTTCAGTAATTATTACAAACATTGCAATACATGAGCATTATGTTCCATAGCCAATGATCAAAAACACACAGTGCGCTGGTGGATTGGGGGGGGGGTTTGCTGTTGGTCACTGGCATTATGGGGGGTTTTACACAGTGAGATGTGTTGCAGCGAGGTGTAACACTAATGTGTGGTGCAGTGAAGAGCAGTAAGTAGGCCTGTATTGCAGGCAGTGTATTCCTGTGGGGTGTATTGTGGGTAATGTAGTTATTTGTATTGCAGTGGTGTGTGAAGCAGGCTCGAGGTGAGCTTGCTGGTCTGGGTGTTCCTCATATTGCATGCCAGCAGGAGGTCATCCTTTACCATTCTGGGAGAACAATGGCGTCAAATCCACTTTGGAAATGGGGGTCACAGGGTCAAACGTATTTTACTTCTTCACATTAGATCTTTGTTTAGATCTTCACATTAGATCTTCACATTAGAGAAATGTAAAACTCCCTTCAGGAAGAGCTTTTTGACACAGAGAAGCACTGACTGGTGAGAGAAAGTGTGCATATGGCCCAGGGGTTATCTTTCAGTGTACAACTGAAGCCCTTACCTCCAGCACCCCCTGAACCTCCCTGCTGGGAACAGGCAGTCCAGTGTTAGTAAGCAATGGGCTGCTGTTTATGGAGAGTTTAGTTTAAAAATGGAAAGTGACTGAAACACGGCAGTGGAGTCATGTGGACCAGTTTAAACATCTGACTAATGGTGAAATAAACACTGTACACCCGGCCTCTTCATTCTCATCCTCATTAACATTACACCCGGCCTCTTCATTCTTCTCCTCATTAACACTACACCCGGCCTCTTCATTCTCATCGTCATTAACATTACACCCAGCCTGTTTATTCTCATCCTCATTAACACTACACCCGGCCTCTTCATTCTCATCCTCATTAACATTACACCCGGCCTCTTCATTCTTCTCCTCCTTAACACTACACCCAGCCTCTTCATTCTCACCCTCATTAACACTACACCCAGCCTGTTCATTCTCATCATCATTAATACTACAGCTGGCCTCTTCATTCTCCTCCTCATTAACACTACACCCATCTTCTTCATTCTCATCCTCATTAACACTACACCCGGCCTCTTCATTCTCCTCCTCCTTAACACTACACCCGGCCTCTTCATTCTCCTCCTCCTTAACACTACACCCGGCCTCTTCATTCTCACCCTCATTAACACTACACCTGGCCTCTTCATTCTTCTCCTCATTAACACTACACCCGGCCTCTTCATTGTTCTCCTCATTAACACTACACCTGGCCTCTTCATTCTTCTCCTCATTAATACTACACCCAGCCTCTTCATTCTCATCATCATTAACACTACATCCGGCCTCTTCATTCTTCTCCTCATTAACACTACACCCGGCCTCTTCATTCTCATCGTCATTAACACTGTGCACCCAGCCTCTTCATTATCAACCTCATAAACACTTTGCACCCACAGCCTGTTCATTCTCAACCTCATTAATACTGTACACTCAGGCTCTTCATTCTCATCCTCATTAGCACTGCACACATAGTCTAGCGCATTGACTGGACTTAGCCTTGTGCTAACACGCTGGAGGCGTATTGTGATTCTGGGCATTTTCTGTCTGTGAGAGGGTTGAGAGACGCTGCTTTGGCCTCAGACGTGCTCTGTGCATGCTGCTCTCACACAGGGAGTGGGCGTTTCCAGGTCACTGCACTGCTACGCCCTTCTGCCTGCATTCCTGCCTGAGTGACAGCCCCACCCGCTCTGATATGATTGAAGAGTAATAAGCATAGCCCAGACATCACATGCACTGCTGCTTCCTGTGAATGAACCAGGCTGGCACTGAGTGTGCACAGACAGCTTCTGAAGGCCTGTTTGTGTGTGAGTGGGCTGAGGTGAATAGAAAGGTGATTCTTCATTGTTCAGGGAGACAGACACAAGAGAGCATGAATGGTTCGGGAGGAGTCATGTTTTGGAAAGAGGCCCCCAGCATCACCACCTAGATCAACATAATAGTCTGTGGTATGAAGTATGGTGTGAAGTTGAACACTGCAGGAGAGACAGGCATTCTGAAGCTGTGTTGTGAGTGAGACAGGCATTCTGAAGCTGTGCTATGAGACAGGCATTCTGAAGCTGTGCTGTGAGACAGGCATTCTGAAGCTGTGCTGTGAGGGAGACAGGCATTCTGAAGCTGTGCTGTGAGAGAGACAGGCATTCTGAAGCTGTGATTCTGTAGTGCTCACTCATTGATCTGAGCGAAGGGGAGCTGTTTACACTTTCACACCCGAGTTTATTTTGGCAAGCGGCGCTTGTGATTATTTCTCACGGTAAACTCCTGTATAATGACTGGAACGGGTGTGGTGGGGGGTCTTGGTGTAAGGTAGACTTTGACACTATGTTGATATCCCGTGGCGAATTAACTCAGTATAACTTTATGAGGGAGAAGCACAAATCGAGGCCTTTCATTTTTATTGAGCTGCGTGGGTATGATGAGACTGTAAAACAGACATGAAGTCCAGGAGGGACTGCAGGTGCTCATCTACAGGGCCCTTCAGACAGGTCTACTGCACCTGATCACACCTGCCTGAGTACCCCACCAGAAACACACACAGCTAACCTTCTCACTACAGAGAAAACAGCACACACACACACACACTCACACACTCTCACACTCACACACACACACAACACACACACTCACACACACACAGACACACATACACACTCACACACTCTCACACTCACACACACACACACACACACACACACACTCTCACACTCACACACACACACACTCACACACTCACACACACTTACATACACACATACACGTACATACACACACACACTGTCACACACACACACACACACACTCACACACACACAGACACACTTACACACTCACACACACTTACATACACACATACACGTACATACACACACACACACACACATACACACACATACACACACACACACTCTCACACTCACACACACACACACAACACACACACAGACACACTTACACACTCACACACACTTACATACACACATACACTTACATACACACACACACTGTCACACACACACAAACACACACACTTACACACATACATTTACAATTACATATACATACACTTACATACACACACACACAGACAGACAGACACACACACACGCATACACACACACTCACACACACACGCATACACACACACACACGCACACACTGATAGATAGTGTTCATGGGGATGTGTGTGTGTAAGAGTGTGGTCAGTAATGTACAATACACTAACCCCACACACAGTGTGCAACACACCAACTACACACATGTACAATACACTAACTCCACACGTGTGAAACACACTAACTACACGCATGTACAATACACTAACTCCACACACGTGTTCAACGTGCTAACTACACACATGTACAATACACTAACCCCACACACTTGTGCAATGTACTAATCGAACACGCATGTGCAACACACTAACTGCACACATCTTTATGAGACATTAACCCCACACAGAAAATGTGCTTACCACAGAGCTGCTGAAGGGGTTAATACTAAACTACTCCAACAAGTGTAACTAATGACTTTATCACACACACTCCTTCCACATACTGTAAACACGGTGTGCAAACACCCAACAGCCATCTATTGAGAACACGTGAACCCAGACGAGCACGTTCTACTCCGTGAACTTTGTGAAAGCCATTACACATGTACAGCATGTGGGAGAGCGTCAGATCGCTCAGATAAGCACCGTGATGTCATCCCTGCCGACCGCACCGCTGCTTGGCTGCTATTGCGCACTGCTCCCAGCCCCGCAGAACCTGTGGGGAACCGGCTGCTCCCAGCCCCGCAGAACCTGTGGGGAACCGGCTGCTCCCAGCCCCGCAGAACCTGTGGGGAACCGGCTGCCCCCAGCCCCGCAGAACCTGTGGGGAACCGGCTGCTCCCAGCCCCGCAGAACCTGTGGGGAACCGGCTGCCTCCCAGCCCCGCAGAACCTGTGGGGAACCGGCTGCTCCCAGCCCCGCAGAACCTGTGGGGAACCGGCTGCTCCCAGCCCCGCAGAACCTGTGGGGAACCGGCTGCTCCCAGCCCCGCAGAACCTGTGGGGAACCGGCTGCTCCCAGCCCCGCAGAACCTGTGGGGAACCGGCTGCTCCCAGCCCCGCAGAACCTGTGGGGAACCGGCTGCTCCCGCAGAACCTGTGGGGAACCGGCTGCTCCCAGCCCCGCAGAACCTGTGGGGAACCGGCTGCTCCCAGCCCCGCAGAACCTGTGGGGAACCGGCTGCTCCCAGCCCCGCAGAACCTGTGGGGAACCGGCTGCTCCCAGCCCCGCAGAACCTGTGGGGAACCGGCTGCTCCCAGCCCCGCAGAACCTGTGGGGAACCGGCTGCTCCCAGCCCCTTAGCAAAGGCCTCCTGCAGCTCCTCTGTCCCGGGACCTGGAGTACAAGTGGAACATTCACACCTTGTTGAGTCAAACTCACACCCCTCTGTCAGTCCAGGATAGAGGCAGGGTTCCCCCCACCCCTGTCAGACCCCCACCCCCCTGTCAGTGTGGGACAGGGGCAGGGTTCCCCCCACCCCCCTGCCAGACCCGCTGCTCTGCCATGCCCCTCTTCACGGGACAGCGTGAAGCGGGGGCCACGCCCGTCCTGCTGACAGCTTTACGGCCGACGCCCCCCAGCCACTGTCCCGCCTGTTTGTGATGCGTGTGCCGAGGGCTGTAAATCAGCCACTGTGCTTCTCTCCGCCTGAACACGCCTGAACACGCGCACTCTCCCAGACAGGGTCATAGCTGCCCCCCCCACACCCTGAACACGCTCACTCTCCCAAACAGGGTCATAGCTGCCCCCCCCACACCCTGAACACGCTCACTCTCCCAAACAGGGTCATAGCTGCCCCCCCCCACACCCTGAACACGCTCACTCTCCCAAACAGGGTCATAGCTGCCCCCCCCACACCCTGAACACGCTCACTCTCCCAGACAGGGTCATAGCTGCCCCCCCCCCCCCCACACCCTGAACACGCTCACTCTCCCAGACAGGGTCATAGCTGCCCCCCCCCCCCCCCCTGAACACCCTGAACACGCGCACTCTCCCAGACAGGGTCATAGCTGCCCCCCCCCCCACACCCTGAACACGCTCACTCTCCCAGACAGGGTCATAGCTGCCCCCCCCCCCACACCCTGAACACGCTCACTCTCCCAGACAGGGTCATAGCTGCCCCCCCCCCACACCCTGAACACGCTTACTCTCCCAGACAGGGTCATAGCTGCCCCCCCCCCCACACCCTGAACACGCTCACTCTCCCAGACAGGGTCATAGCTGCCCCCCCCCCCCCACCCCCCAAACCCTGAACACGCTTACTCTCCCAGACAGGGTCATAGCTGCCCCCCCACCCCAAACCCTGAACACGCTCACTCTCCCAGACAGGGTCATAGCTGCCCCCCCCACACCCTGAACACGCTCACTCTCCCAGACAGGGTCATAGCTGCCCCCCCCCCACACCCTGAACACGCTCACTCTCCCAAACAGGGTCATAGCTGCCCCCCCCCCCCACACCCTGAACACGCTCACTCTCCCAAACAGGGTCATAGCTGAGCGTTTTAGGATACAGCTGATTTGAGTGATGTTTTCATGGGACTGTGGTTGTGCTTGCGCTGGTTATTTTGCCAGAGGGCCCTGCCCTGATCCCTGTGTGTGCATTGGGCATTATGATAAATGTGCTAATTACAGGGGAAAGGCAAGCAAAACACAGACTTTGCTGGCCACGCCTTAGAAACTGCAGCCTGCAGGTAACGAACAGCCCTGTGATAAACAGGCTGCTGAATGGAATATAATTACCACTCTCACAAAGGACTCAATGAGAGCTCGCTAAGCTCCGGTTTCCTGCTGTGCCAGGGGGAGAGAGAGAGTGTGTGAGAGAGGGACAGAGAGAGAGTGTGAGAGGGAGAGGGAGAGTGAGAGAGGAAGAGAGAGAGAGAGACAGAGAAAGGGAGGGAGAGGGAGAGAGAATGAGAGTGTGAGAAAGAGGGAGCAAGAGAGAGAGAGAGTGTGTGTGAGAAAGGGAGGGAGATATCTGTATGAAATAAGCTTGGCAGAGCCTGGCGGGCAGTGCCAGGCCCCAGGTGTGTGCAGGGAAAACTGCACTTGTGCCTGGGCACTGGCCCAGGTGGGTGTCCCTCTGCTCTTGGCTTTCTGGGGCCTGAGTGGCAGGCCTGTCTCCTGGGAGACCAGCCCTGCAGCTCTGGTCCTCTCACGGTTCTGGAAGCTCTGGCCTCACATCCTGCCTCAGTGACAGGCATTTACCGCCAAACACCATGCCCAGGCTCTAGGGGGCAGTGTGCTCTCTCTGTGCTGTAACACCATGCCCAGGCTCTAGGGGGCAGTGTGCTCTCTGTGTGCTGTAACACCATGCCCAGGCTCTAGGGGCCAGTGTGCTGTCTCTGTGCTGTAACACCATGCCCAGGCTCTAGGGGACAGTGTGCTGTCTCTGTGGTGTAATACCATGCCCAGGCTCTAGGGGGCAGTGTGCTGTCTCTGTGGTGTAACACCATGCCCAGGCTCTAGGGGGCAGTGTGCTGTCTCTGTGTTGTAACACCATGCCCATGCTCTAGGGGGCAGTGTGCTCTCTCTGTGCTGTAACACCATGCCCAGGCTCTAGGGGGCAGTGTGCTGTCTCTGTGTTGTACCACCATGCCCAGGCTCTAGGGGGCAGTGTGCTGTCTCTGTGCTGTAACACCATGCCCAGGCTCTAGGGGGCAGTGTGCTGTCTCTGTGGTGTAACACCATGCTCAGGCTCTAGGGGGCAGTGTGCTGTCTCTGTGGTGTAACACCATGCCCAGGCTCTAGGGGGAGTGTTGACAGGGTTCATAGTACAGGGTGCAGGGTGCAGGGGGCAGGGTATAGGGTGCAGGGTATAGGGTATAGGGTGCAGGGGGCAGGGTGCGGGGTACAGGGCGCAGGGTACAGGGTGCAGAGTGCAGGGTATAGGGTGCAGGGTACAGGGCGCAGGGTACAGGGTGAAGGGTACAGGGCGCAGGGTACAGGGCGCAGGGTACAGGGTGCAGAGTGCAGGGTGCAGGGCGCAGGGTGCAGGGCGCAGGGTGCAGGGCGCAGGGCGCAGAGAGGTTGCAGTGGGGGTGCTGTTCTGGGACCTCAGTGCTCACTGCACCTGGGCGTTCTGTGAACAGGCAGTCTGGGGTTTCCTGCACAGGCGCTGTGGATAACTGCAGCTTTTGTCTGATGCAGAACAAGCTTGTAATGATATCCACACAACACGCCCCAACCCCAGTACTGCAGTTATAAAAACACATTCTCTCTCTTCCTCTTTCCCCCTCTCCCCCTCTCTCTACCACATTCTCTCTCTTCTTCTTTCCCCCTCTCCCCCTTTCTCTGCCACATTTTCTCTCTCCCTCTTTACCTCTCTCTTTGACTCATTCTTTCTCTCTCTTCTCTCCTCTTTTTGTCACGTCCTCTCTCTCCCTGTTCTCCCCCTCTCTCTGCCACATTCTCTCCCTCCCTCTTTCCCTCTCTCTTTGACACATTCTTTCTCTCCCTCTTTCCCCCCTCTCTGCCACATTCTCTCTCCCTTGTTTTCCCTCTCTCTTTACCACAGGCATTTGAATTGTACTGAGCATCAGAAAAAGAATGTTAACTGTTTCTGTTAGACTGCTACGTTTAGGAGTTAGAAATTGGAATCACTGGGGATGTGTGTAGAAATGTATCCTCAGACTGAGATACAGTTTTTTATTTTTTCCTCTATAAATGAATATGCTTAATGAAAGCAGTCTTAGCTGCTGCAGACATCGGTATAAGCATAGCGGGATGAGTACGTGCTGAGCAGATAGAGTATCTGTGGTCAGATAGAGTATTCAGATAGAGTATCTGTAGTCAGGGAGCTGCATTGTGGGACATGGAGTCTGACAGGCAGGCTTTGGTTATGGGCTGCTGTGGCATCACAGCTGGGCTCCAACATGAACCGCACAGTGGGGTCCAGGGCCAGGGGTTTTGTCACAACAAATTTCCTGTGTGTGTGTGTGTGTGTGTGTGTGTGTTAGCTTGTGTAAGAGCTCAGGGGTGCTATGGGTGTAGAGTGGGGTCTAGACCAGTGGCTTCACACAGAGCTCAGGGGTGCGCTGTCCAATGGAGCTGCAGCACATGCATAGCATCTGGATTCAGTAATCACATCAGCAACAGTGTGTGTGTGTGTGTGTGTGTGTGTGTATACAGTGTGTGTGTGTGTGTGTGTGTTTGTGTACACAGTGTGCGTGTGTGTGTGTGTGTGTGTGTTTGCGTACACAGTGTGTGTGTGTGTGTGTGTGTGGTGTGGGACACTGCTCTTGGCTGAGGTGAGGGTTGAGGACCAGGCCCAGGCCTCTGTGGGGGCTGCTGGGCTGAACCGCAGAGGGGGAGGGGGTGGGGTGGGGGGGGGGTCACCACATACATTCATGTCGGAACTTTTCTCAGGAGGGTTATGATGGGGGTGCCTGTATCTGCAGATGCCCTGTTCTGTTACACGCATTATCTCCCTCTCCTTTCCTCTCCCCTCCTCTCCTCTACTCTCCCCTCCCCTCCTCCTCTTCTCTCCTCTCCCCTCATCTCCTCTCCTCTCCTCTACTCTGCTCTTCCCTTCTCTCTCCTCCTCTCCACTTCTCTCCTCTCCCCTCATCTCCTCTCCTCTTCTCTGTTCTTCCCTTCTCTCCCCTCCCCTCCTCTTCTGTCCACTCCCCTCATCTCCTCTCCTCTCCTCTCCTCTGCTCTCCCCTTCTCTCCCCTCCCTTCCTCTTCTCTCCTCTCCCCTCTTTTCCTCGCTTCACATCCACCCCCCTTCTTGGGACTGAATTAGTTGATGATTTTAGGGTAAAAACAGACAGATATTGCCATAGGGGAAGGGCTTTATACCTGCTAGATGCAGACTTCACCATCAGTGCTGCGCTAGTGTGTGTGTGTGAGCATGTGTGTGTGAGTGCGTGCGTGTGTGTGTGTGTGTGAGCATGTGTGTGAGTGTGTGTGTGTGTGAGTGTGTGTGTGTATGCATGCTAGGCATAGGTGATATATTGCAAATATAATTATCGAATGCAATAACAGTTGTAGCCACCATATGGTGCATTGCCTTTCTTTCCATCTTTTTCTTTTTAATTTTACCTGAAGTGGTAAACAACCAAACTAAAGAGGCTGCTTGAAATGCTCCTGGAGAAAGAAACGCAACCGCTGTTATCTATTGGATGTTGATAAGACCAGCATCCAATCAGCAGCAAGGTCGCGCTGCTTCCATGTGATCATGTGATGTGTTCTTGACGATCACCTGGAGCGGTGAGGCCTTGCTGCTGATTGGCTGTGTTATGATCACCCAGGAGATAACCGTGGTGATGTTTTTCCCGGACTCATTTCACGTGGCCTGAAGTGCAGTTGTTTACTATTTCATCAGGTATAGTTAAAGAGAAAAAGACGAAAAGAAAGGTAATACACCACGCAATGGCTATGACTGTTATTGCGTTCAATAATTATTGCCACGATATATCGTCCATCCCTAATACGTGTGTGTGTGCGAGTGTGTGTCCATGTGTGTGAGTGTGTGTCCGTGTGTGTGTGTGCATGTGTGTGAGTGTGTGTCCATGTGTGTGAGTGTGTGTGTGTGCGTGTGAGTGTGTGTGTGCGCGTGTGCGTGTGTGTGTGTGAGTGTGTGTGTGTGTGTGTGTGTGTGTGTGTGTGTGTGTGTGTGTGTGTGTGTGTGTGTGTGTGTGTGAGTGTGTGTGTGTGTGTAGGATATTTTGGTGACTGTGTGAAGACTCCTCTCTGTCTGAAGTGCATGCCAAGACACTGAGCATGGGGTGGATGGTATTTGTGGCACTTGTTGCTAGGAGGGCTCTACTGAACACGTGCATGTACACCGCTCTCTCTCTCTCTCTCTCGCTCTCTCTCTCTCTCTCTCTCTCTCTCTCTCTCTCTCTCTCTCTCTCTCTCTCTCTCTCTCTCTCTCTCTCTCTCTCTCTCTCTCTCTCTCTCTCTCTCTCTCTCTCTCTCTCTCTCTCTCTCTCTCTCTTACAAACAGGACAGTAGGAAGCCTGAGATATATTTTCGTACTATAAACAGGCATCCTGCAGATCTGACACATCTTTTGGGTATCGAGAGAGAAAGAGAGGTGAAGGAGAGGGAGAGAGGCACAGAGGGAGAGGGGGGGGGGAAGTGGGTCTTTAATAGATACTGCAGATAAGTGGTGGAGGTGTTTGACCTCGCTCGTATGTCAGAGAAACAGGCTGTAAACAAAATATTAAAAATAAACAGGAAAACTGAGCTTAGGCCACCTACAAGCACCCAGGGAAACCTGAGAACCTGGAAGACCAGAGAGACCTCAGCTTTCCCACAATGCAATACCCGAGTGACTCAGAGGCCAGGTGCTGGAGGCTGTGGAGTAAGCCCTCACTACGATCTATTCAGAGAGCACCGACACACACTTAAAGAACATCGAAGGCAGAAAGTGGTGTCATACATTTGTGCAGCCCTATTTCAATATTCTACATCTTGTCTCTCTGTTAGTCTATCAGTCTTTGTATATATTACACAACTACACAATAAGTACACAGTATGAAGTATAGCTAGTGTTAAAAACAGTACAGAGACCTCACAGGGTGCAGTGATGCCCCCCACAGAACTGAATCCAGCCCGATCCGTGGTTGTGCCGAGAGTGTGCAACAGAACTGTGAGTAACTGAGGACTGTGTGCTTTATAGGGACCGTGTGTGATAGATGGACTGTGTGCATTATAGGGCCCGTGTGTGATAGATGGACTGTGTGCATTATAGGGCCCGTGTGTGATAGATGGACTGTGTGCGTTATTTAGGGACTGTGTGTAATAGAGTGACCATGCGCGTTATAGGAACCGTGTGCATTATAGGGATCATGGATAATAGAGGGACCATGTGGGTTATAGGGACCATATATGATAGAGGGACTGCGTGTGTTATGTAGGGACGGACTGTGTGCCTTATAGTGTGTGATTGAGTGACTGTGTGTGATAGAGGGACAGTGTGTGGTTGGGACTGTGTGTGATTCAGGGACAGTGTGCGGTTGAGACTGTGTGTGATTCAGGGACAGTGTGCGGTTGAGACTGTGTGTGATTCAGGGACAGTGTGCGGTTGAGACTGTGTGTGATTCAGGGACAGTGTGTGGTTGGGACTGTGTGTGATTCAGGGACAGTGTGTGGTTGAGACTGTGTGTGATTCAGGGACAGTGTGCAGTTGAGACTGTGTGTGATTCAGGGACAGTGTGCGGTTGAGACTGTGATTCAGGGACAGTGTGCAGTTGAGACTGTGATTCAGGTACAGTGTGTGGTTGGGACTGTGTGATTCAGGGAGAGTGTGTGGTTTAGACTGTGTGTGATAGTGGGACAGTGTGCGGTTGGGACTGTGTGTGATTCAGGGACAGTGTGTGGTTGGGACTGTGTGATTCAGGGACAGTGTGTGGTTGGGACTGTGTGATTCAGGGACAGTGTGCGGTTGGGACTGTGTGTGATTCAGGGACAGTGTGTGGTTTGGGACTGTGTGTGATAGCAGGGACAGTGTGCGGTTGAGACTGTGTGTGATTCAGGGACAGTGTGTGGTTGGGACTGTGATTCAGGGACAGTGTGTGGTTGGGACTGTGTGATTCAGGGACAGTGTGTGGTTGGGACTGTGTGATTCAGGGACAGTGTGCGGTTGAGACCGTGTGCTTGTAACAGGAAACTTTGTTCCCTCAATGAGCACCCGTCCTCTATCCCTCCCACTCACTCCTTCTCCCTCCCTACCTCTCCCTCTGTCGCTCTCCCTCTGTCAGTCCCTCTGACTGTGTGGAATTTGGCAGGTCTCTCTCTCTCTCCCTCTCTCTCTCTCTCCCCGGTGACAGTGAGTGGTAGTGTGTGCTGCATTGTTCTGTTGTTTGGATCCGGAGGTAAAGTGCACAGGTAAGAGAGTGTGGGAATGTGTCTGCCAGCTGCCGTACAGACACTGTAAATGTATACGCAGCGTTCACGGGACTTTGCTGCTGTCTGTTTCTATGGTCTTTTCTCTGCTGTGGTCAGGCTTATGAAGGTATTACAGACGCATTAATGAAAGTTAGTGGAAGAGGCAGCCTGGGTGTGTTGTGTTGCTGTGGATCTGGTCAGGCTGCTGGACAGAGTTAACGGGTAATGGTTAAGTAGGGTTAAAGTCTACAGGCACGTGTGTCTGTGTGTGTGTGTGTGTGTGTGTGTGTGTGTCTGTGTGTGTGTGTCTGTCTGTGTGTCTGTCTGTCTGTGTGTGAGTGTGTGTGAGTGTCTGTCTGTGTGTGTGTGTGTGTGTGAGTGTCTGTCTGTGTGTGTGTGTCTGTGTGTTCTGCAGGATTCTGAAGAATTATTCTAAGAGGGGTGCTTGTGTAACTAACACTCTGTGAAAGAGGTTTCCTTGTTGTTTTGCCCTATAAATCATTCATGGAATAACCATAACTTCAATTTTACCATTAGTTAACATTTCAAGATATTAAGTTGGCTTGTCAAAAGATAACACACAATTCCTATTCAGGATGTTTCACTGGCTAGCGAGCAATAAGCCATTGTAATGTATTTATGTAATGTAATTTAATTAATTGTAATAATTAGGATGATTTAATTATATAATGTAATTTAATTCATTATTATGACTGTTCAACAGTTGCAATTACTTGATGGAGAACAGTTAATCTTTGGAAAACATCAGTAGCTAATGTTATTAACTAACATATGTGTAATTTAGCATTTATGGTGACAGAAACACGTAACTAAATTTAACTCATTTAAGAAATGCAGATCTCCTGACCCCCCGTAGAAATGCAGATCTCCTGACCCCCCAGGGGAAAAAGTGAGTTAGCGTGATCTCTCTGTAGGCTGCACCTGCTGCTCGTTAACAGCCTCTCACAGCTTGAAGACCAGTCAGTAAGACTGTGAGGTGTGCTTCCACTTCTGTCCCAACACATTCAGAGAGAGTGCTGTTTACACTGGTGTTCTGCCAGACCGGTTATCGCGGTGGATGAAGTGATAACAGCGTTCTCACACTGCGGTGTGTAATCGTACAGGACTCACACTGCGGTGTGTAATCGTACAGGACTCACACTGCGGTGTGTAATCATACAGGACTCACACTGCGGTGTGTAATCGTACAGGACTCACACTGCGGTGTGTAATCGTACAGGACTCACACTGCGGTGTGTAATCATACAGGACTCACACTGCGGTGTGTAATCGTACAGGACTCACACTGCGGTGTGTAATCGTACAGGACTCACACTGCGGTGTGTAATCGTACAGGACTCACACTGCGGTGTGTAATCGTACAGGACTCACACTGCGGTGTGTAATCGTACAGGACTCACACTGCGGTGTGTAATCGTACAGGACTCACACTGCGGTGTGTAATCATACAGGACTCACACTGCGGTGTGTAATCGTACAGGACTCACACTGCGGTGTGTAATCGTACAGGACTCACACTGCGGTGTGTAATCGTACAGGACTCACACTGCGGTGTGTAATCATACAGGACTCACACTGCGGTGTGTAATCATACAGGACTCACACTGCGGTGTGTAATCGTACAGGACTCACACTGCGGTGTGTAATCGTACAGGACTCACACTGCGGTGTGTAATCATACAGGACTCACACTGCGGTGTGTAATCATACAGGACTCACACTGCGGTGTGTAATCGTACAGGACTCACACTGCGGTGTGTAATCGTACAGGACTCACACTGCGGTGTGTAATCGTACAGGACTCACACTGCGGTGTGTAATCGTACAGGACTCACACTGCGGTGTGTAATCGTACAGGACTCACACTGCGGTGTGTAATCGTACAGGACTCACACTGCGGTGTGTAATCGTACAGGACTCACACTGCGGTGTGTAATCGTACAGGACTCACACTGCGGTGTGTAATCGTACAGGACTCACACTGCGGTGTGTAATCGTACAGGACTCACACTGCGGTGTGTAATCGTACAGGACTCACACTGCGGTGTGTAATCGTACAGGACTCACACTGCGGTGTGTAATCGTACAGGACTCACACTGCGGTGTGTAATCGTACAGGACTCACACTGCGGTGTGTAATCGTACAGGACTCACACTGCGGTGTGTAATCATACAGGACTCACACTGCGGTGTGTAATCGTACAGGACTCACACTGCGGTGTGTAATCGTACAGGACTCACACTGCGGTGTGTAATCATACAGGACTCACACTGCGGTGTGTAATCGTACAGGACTCACACTGCGGTGTGTAATCATACTAGTTCCTGTAAATCCCCCTCCCTTAGCTTTGTTTCCTTTATTTGTCTTCTTCTGAAACTGAGAGAGAAAGAGTTTTTTCTATATGTATGTGTGCATACTATCTTATTTTTATGTATAGCTTGTTTTATTGTATTGTATTTTATTTTTTGAGACTGATGTTGGTGATAATGCACTTTAAATTTGACTTTGACATTTGACTTTGACCAGAACAAAACAATTATAACTTGTGCAGTATTCTATTTCTTTTCCTCATATTTTGAAGTTGTATCTAGCTCCCTGAGATCATGTTTATTGCCAAGGCCCAGGAAAGGCAGTACTGCTTCTCTCTCTCTTCTCTCTCTCTCTCTTTCCTGCCCTCTCTCTCATTCTTTCTCTCCCTCTCCCTCTCTCTCTCCCTTCCTCCCTCTCTTTCCCTCTCCCTTTCTCTCCCTCTCTCTTTCTCTTTCTCTCCCTCTTGCTCTCCCTCCCTCACTCTCCCTCCCTCTCTCTCTCTCTCTCTCTCTCTCTCTCTCTCCCTCTCTCTCTCCCTTCATATGTGTGCTGAAATGCTGGTAGTTTGTGGTGGGTCGATCTCAGCAGCAGGCTGGGTTATGTGAGGTGACTGGGGACAGTGGGAGAGGGGCGCTGGTCTGGAGTCAGTCTTCACATGCACACTCCACCGACATGTGTGTGTGGATGAGTGTGTAAGTGTGTGTGTGTGTGTATGTAAGTGTGTGTATATGTAATTGTATGTAAATGTATGTGCATAAGTGTGTGTGACAGTGTGTGTGTATGTAAGTGTGTATGTGTGAGTATGTAAGTGAGTGTGTAAGTGTGTGTGTGTGCGTAAGTGAGTGTGTGTGTGTGTGTGTATGTAAGTGTGTGTGTGTCTGAGTATGAGTGTGTGTGTATGTGTGTGTGTATGTAAGTGAGTGTGTTTGTGAGAGTGTGTAAGTGTGTATGTAAGTGAGTGTGTGTGTGTGTGTGTGACAGTACTGTTGATAGCTCAGTGCAGTTGATAGCTCAGTGCTGGTGACAGGGTGATGTACAGCAGACCTCCCGCTCTGTCAGCATGTCCTGCTTTCCCTCAGTCACGCCAGTCAGGCCCCGCCCCCACACGCGCGCAACATCTGGCACAAGCAGCTGCAGGGAGCTGGGCAACAAACCCTCTGGCCGGCTCTAATCCTTTTTCCACAGTAATTATCCCTAATGGCCAGCCATTACGGCTCTGATTAATATGTAGTTTTATAGGCAGGTAATGGCCTCTACCTTCATTACCTCTTATACTGGCAGCTGTGGCAGCACCATTTCACTGTCTTATTAGGCCGTTTTGTAGACTGTTTGGGGAGCTGAAGTGACTCATTTCGGTCTGTGTGACTAACAGTAGGACAGGCACCAGCCAAAGAGACATTTCCCTTCTCTAAAATGGCCCCTGGGGCTTCAACTGCCCCATGAACGGAGGACCTGCAAGGAGGTGTGATTCACTCTCTCCCTTATTGACTGAAACAGAGCTGAGCACTGCTACTGCTTGGAAAGGCTGCATAGCACTCATTAAACAGGCCCCTCTCAGCCTGAGCATCTCAACAGCATGACAACAGAGTCAACCATATGAGCCTCAGGTTTACAGAGCAGAGACTGTCAGAATCCAGTCATCCTGTCATTAGTGCTGTGTGATGACCTCAGATAGGGGAGGGGCATGTGAATTCCTGAATAACAGTTTCTCCTGGCTGGGGCACTGTGGTAATAATGAGGAGAGGTTTCTCCTGGCTGTGGGGCAGTGTGGTAATAATGAGGGGCGGTTTCTCCTGGCTGGGGCAGTGTGGTAATAATGAGGAGCGGTTTCTCCTGGCTGTGGGGCAGTGTGGTAATAATGAGGAGCGGTTTCTCCTGGCTGTGGGGGCAGTGTGGTAATAATGAGGAGCGGTTTCTCCTGGCTGGGGCAGTGGTAATAATGAGGAGAGGGTTCTCCTGGCTGTGGGGCAGTGGTAATAATGAGGAGAGGTTTCTCCTGGCTGTGGGGCAGTGTGGTAATAATGAGGGGCGGTTTCTCCTGGCTGGGGCAGTGTGGTAATAATGAGGAGAGGTTTCTCCTGGCTGTGGGGCAGTGTGGTAATAATGAGGAGCGGTTTCTCCTGGCTGGGGCAGTGGTAATAATGAGGAGAGGTTTCTCCTGGCTGTGGGGGCAGTGTGGTAATAATGAGGAGCGGTTTCTCCTGGCTGGGGCAGTGGTAATAATGAGGAGAGGTTTCTCCTGGCTGTGGGGGCAGTGTGGTAATAATGAGGAGAGGTTTCTCCTGGCTGTGGGGCAGTGTGGTAATAATGAGGAGAGGTTTCTCCTGGCTGTGGGGGCAGTGTGGTAATAATGAGGAGCGGTTTCTCCTGGCTGGGGCAGTGTTAGCTGCACTCGAACCCGCGGATGAGGGGGGTCTTTGGGGGGCAGATCTGAAATGAGGCACCCCTGTCTGCCTGGGTCCCAGGGAAGATTCCAGAAGGGCAGAGTCATGTGCGTGCAGACAGACAGTGCTGCCGCAGGTGGGGGGGTGGGGGGGGGGGGCAGACAGACAGTGCTACAGGTGGGGGGGGGCAGACAGACAGTGCTGCTGCAGGAAGGGGGGGTGTGTGGCCTCCGGCTCGGGGGGGGTAGGGCTGTGTCATTTCCCATAACCTCGCATTGCATCAGCGACCTGCAGCAGCATGAGGAGCACAGGTACTCTCACACACCTGCACCACGCCACGCCCCTCCCCCAGCCCCGCCTCCTTTCATTCAGAACTCCACTGCACATTCCTGTGAGAATCCCCAATCACTACAGACACACACACACACACACACACATACACATACGCACACACACACACACACACACACTCATGCACACACACACATACGCACACACACACACACTCTCACACACACACGCACACACACACACACATACGCACACACACACACACACACACACTCATGCACACACACACACGCACACGCACACAGCAGGCTCATAAATGTGTGTGTGCTGCTGTGGTACTGTACCAGCCTTTGCTTTAGTGGAGATTCAGAATGTTGGCTTCAGACATTCCGTTCTGATGAATTCCTTCTGAAACCACATTGGCCTTTTATGGCAAACCAGTGCGTGTAACGATGCGGGGGAAGCAGTGGTCCGTAAAACTGCGTCCGTTAGTGGGTTTGACTGGATCTGCGGGCTCCTCCAGGTGGTAGCATCTGTGTGTCCTTGCCTCACTCATCTACGAAATGAACCCTCTCCCTGCAAGCAGGCTAGCCCTTATATCTGTCTGTATCTGTCAGGCTGTTTCTCTGTGCTCTGTCTGTGTCTGTCAGGCTGTTTCTCTGTGCTCTGTCTGTGTCTGTCAGGCTGTTTCTCTGTGCTCTGTCTGTGTCTGTCAGGCTGTTTCTTTGTGCTCTGTCTGTATCTGTCAGGCTGTTTCTCTGTGCTCTGTCTGTGTCTGTCAGGCTGTTTCTCTGTGCTCTGTCTGTGTCTGTCAGGCTGTTTCTCTGTGCTCTGTCTGTGTCTGTCAGGCTGTTTCTCGGTGCTCTGTCTGTGTCTGTCAGGCTGTTTCTCTGTGCTCTGTCTGTGTCTGTCAGGCTGTTTCTCTATGCTCTGTCTGTGTCTGTCAGGCTGTTTCTCTGTGCTCTGTCTGTGTCTGTCAGGCTGTTTCTTTGTGCTCTGTCTGTGTCTGTCAGGCTGTTTCTCTGTGCTCTGTCTGTGTCTGTCAGGCTGTTTCTCTGTGCTCTGTCTGTGTCTGTCAGGCTGTTTCTCTGTGCTCTGTCTGTGTCTGTCAGGCTGTTTCTCTATGCTCTGTCTGTGTCTGTCAGTCTGTTTCTCTGTGCTCTGTCTGTGTCTGTCAGGCTGTTTCTCTGTGCTCTGTCTGTGTCTGTCAGGCTGTTTCTCTGTGCTTTGCTTCTATCTGTCAGGCTCTTGCCAGAGAGGCAGCTGCCTAATGTCTCTTCTTGTTCCTCGAAGTTTCTGGAAAGTTGTAACCGCCCCCCTCCCTGTTCAGATAGTGAGACTGTATGGCTGTGTCTGGGCCCTTCATGCCAGAGTCCTCCCCGTGGGGGTGCTGCAGCGGGGGTTTGGCAGCGCTTCCTGGTGTGTCCTGCCAGTCTACTGAGGGAGGGGAAGGGGGGGGGGGGGGCGCTGTTCACAGCCGAGAAACACAGCAGGGATTGGGGGGGTGTGGGGGGGGGGGGTGGATCCCCCAGCAGCAGGGGGACTCTAACCTTCCTCCTGTGAGGGGAGTGCTTTCTGCACTGAGCCGGGTGCAACCCTTCCACTGTGTCTGACTGGCTGCAGCGCTGTGATTGACAGCCCTGCTCTCTCTCTCATTGGCAGGTGGTTCTGCGAGGGGCGGGAGCTGCATCACTGTCCTGATATCCAGATCTCGCGGCATGCGGACCTGCACACGCTGGTGATCACAGAGGCCTTCGAGGACGACACCGGACGCTACACCTGCGTGGCGTCCAATTACCTGGGAGCCGACAACACCTCTGCAGAGGTCTACATCGAAGGTGCGGCACGCACATGCGTCAGGCTCAGCACACCTCCCTCACCCCCCTCACCTTCCTCACCTGCTACAGTGCTGACAGGGCTCCATCAACACACCTTTCTCTTGGGGTCCTGTGCTATGGATAGGTCCTGTCTGTCCGCTTGCAGTGACTCTGCTGGCCACAGGCGTGTGTGTGACTCAGCTTCTGCTCAGAACAGGAAGTGAGCAGATTGCAGAGTGTCACTGCATGTGGCAGCAGTGTGCATAGTACAGTGGGTAGGGTTAGGGTTAGGGTAGTACAGTGGTTAGGGACCTGGGGTTAGGGCTGGGCTTAGGGTTAGGGTTAGGGTAGTACAGTGGTTAGGGTTAGGGTTAGGGTAGTACAGTGGTTAGGGTTGGGGTTAGGGTTGGGGTTAGGGTTAAGGTAGTACAGTGGTTAGGGGCCTGGGGTTAGGGTTAGGGTTAGGGTAGTACAGTGGTTAGGGTTGGGGTTAGGGTTAGGGTAGTACAGTGGTTAGGGACCTGGGGTTAGGGCTGGGCTTAGGGTTAGGGTTAGGGTAGTACAGTGGTTAGGGTTAGGGTTAGGGTAGTACAGTGGTTAGGGTTGGGGTTAGGGTTGGGGTTAGGGTTAAGGTAGTACAGTGGTTAGGGGCCTGGGGTTAGGGTTAGGGTTAGGGTAGTACAGTGGTTAGGGTTGGGGTTAGGGTTAGGGTAGTACAGTGGTTAGGGGCCTGGGGTTGTTAGATAGTGTGTAAGAAAGTGAGCCCTGTTAGTTCTTCTGGGGAAGGATGCCTATTCAGCACTAGGAGTGAATAATGAAGTGACAGGTAACAAAGAGCACCAATCAGGAAGCGCCTTCTCTCCCTGCCTGAGGACGTCTGATTCCTGCTCCTCTTTCCTGCAGAGTAGAGGTGATAGAGGAGGAGGAATAGTCGTCTGTCTGTCTGTCTGTCTGTTAGAGGGTGTCTGATTTCTCAGTGTGTCTGCTCTTTTCTCCATTGCACTGATATAAGTGTGTCCTGTCACTAATAGAGACAACAAAGAATTCTGGGAGTTCTTTGCAGATGTCACGCCTCAGTGTTCCTGTAAGAGGGGCAAAATCTCTCAAATATCCACCCCTGTGTTCAAGTCCAGACAAGAAACTCAAGCCCAGGAGAATTAGCATTGTTATCCGCTGACAATTATGAATGTTTTTCCCATTTTCTTTTTTCTGCATTATTACACATCCATCCAGTGCTCTGTAGTGCAGTGGTCTGTGTGTAATCTGCTCCTCTCCCTCCCATTCTGCTCCTCTCATATCTGTTCTTCTCCTCTCATCTCATCCACTTGGTCGCTCTGTCTCTGTGTTGATCTCTTTCCACTCCCCGCTTCTCCCTCCCCCCTTTTCTCTCTCCCTCTCTCTTTCTCCCCTTTTCTCTTTCACTCCTCCTCTCCCTCTCCCCCTGTCTCTCTCCCTTCTTTTTTCTTCCTTTCTCTGTCTCTCTTTCTCCCCTTCTGTCTCTTCCTCTTCCTCTCTCTCTCTCTCCCCCCCTCCCCTCTCTCTCTCTTTCTCTCTCCCTCCCTCTCTCTCTCTCTCTCTCTCTCTCTGTAGGGGCCTCTTCCTCTGACTCAGAAGGAGAAGGTTCGGGGCCGAAGACCAGGCCAGGAGCCATGCCACAGTATGTGTGTCTGCCTGCGACCCCTGACCTCTAAACCCCTGACCCCATGTGCTCCTCTGGGGGGTGCGGCCTGGCATTTAGCCCCCCTCTGAAGGGCTCATTAGGGTTAATGAAAGGATGGATCTGTAGTGACAGGAGGTTCCTGCTGCACACAGTGTCCTGAGGAGGGTTATTTATACCTGTTTATGAGCAAGAGGAGCCATGTGTCTCTCATCTCCCTCCATCTGTCCTCACTCTGTCCTCTCTTTACACTCTGACTCCTCCCTCTCTGTGTACTCTGACTCCTCCTTCTCTTTACACTCTGACTCCTCCCTCTCTTTTCCCTCTGACTCCTCCTTCCCTATATGCTCTGACTCCTCCCTCTCTTTACACTCTGACTCCTCCCTCTTAATGTGCCCTGACTCCTCCCTCTTTATGTGCTCTGACTCCTCCCTCTTTAAGCTGTCTGGCGTTGGCTCACTGTCTCAATGACATCATCCTGGTCGTCGAGAGAGATAGATCACTTCAGGCCCAGAGCTGCTTATTAGGAGCAAAGTCCAAAATGACATCAGCACGAAGAAACAATGAGCCCAAGCAGCTGTGTGTGTGTGTGTGCGTGCGTGCGTGTGTGTGTGCATGCATGTGTGTGTGTGCGTGCGCGTGTGTGTTTGTGTGTGTGTGTGTGTGTATGCATGTCTGTGTGTGTGCGCATGTGTGTTTTTGTTTGTGCGCGTGTGTGTGTGTGCGCGCATGTGTGTACGTGTGTGTGTGAGTGTGAGTGTGCAGCTCATCCATAGGGCTGTTAAACTTCACAGACTAGTTGTCTTATCTTTATTGTTTAAAATGGGCGGGACTGACAGACTCTGCTGGGTGTTTCAGGGTCCAGAAGAAGACCACCTCCGTTTCCCTGACGATTCGCACTTCTTCGCCCAAGACCCCAGAGGCCGCGCCCCACCGATCCACCCTCGTGCAGCCTCTCTCTGCACCCCCCCTGCGGGTAATCAGTCACTCACACACACACACACATGCACGCACACACTTACACACTCACACGCACACACACATGCACGCACACACTTACACACATGCACGCACACACTCACACACACACACACACACACACACACACACACACACACACACACACGCATAAGCACACACACACACACACACACACACACACACACACACACACACATACACACGCACACACACACACACACTACATGTATACTTGCACAGGATGTGTTTGATGAGGATTAAGGGCTCCTTGTGACCAGGGCTGATGCTTATGTCTGCTCTCCTGGGGGAGTCACGCTTTCCATGCCAGACACAAAGCACTCTGGGTAGGAATGCTGTGTGTGTGCTGGACTGGGGAGTCTGCAGTGCTGAAGAGGGGGTTCCTGGAATGCTTTTCTCTCTTTCATAAACACCCACCCTCCCCACCACCTTTAAGCAGGGTTATATAATCAAATATCAGTGTGTGTGTGTGTGTGTGTATGAGCTTGTGTGTGTGTGTGTGTGTGCGTGTGTGTGTGTGTATGAGCTTGTGTGTGTGTGTGTGTGTGTGTGTGTGAGTTTGTGTGTGTGTGGAACTCCCATGTGATGAGCATGTGACTCTGAAAAACACTGTAACCTCTCCCTGCTCTGATACAGAGATGATCCCCTCTGTGCTCTGTTACAGAGATGATCCCTCTGTGCTCTGTTACAGAGATGATCCCTCTGTGCTCTGTTACAGAGATGATCCCTCTGTGCTCTGATACAGAGATGATCCCCTCTGTGCTCTGATACAGAGATGATCCTCTCTGTGCTCTGTTTCAGAGATGATCCCTCTGTGCTCTGATACAGAGATGATCCCCTCTGTGCTCTGATACAGAGATGATCCCTCTGTGCTCTGATACAGAGATGATCCCCCTTGTGCTCTGATACAGAGATGATCCCCTCTGTGCTCTGATACAACGATGATCCCCTCTGTGCTCTGATACAGAGATGATCCCCTCTGTGCTCTGTTTCAGAGATGATCCCCTCTGTGCTCTGTTTCAGAGATGATCCCCTCTGTGCTCTGATACAGAGATGATCCCCCTTGTGCTCTGATACAGAGATGATCCCCTCTGTGCTCTGTTTCAGAGATGATCCCCTCTGTGCTCTGTTTCAGAGATGATCCCCTCTGTGCTCTGATACAGAGATGATCCCCTTTGTGCTCTGTTTCAGAGATGATCCCCTCTGTGCTCTGATACAGAGATGATCCCCTCTGCTCTGATACAGAGATGATCCTCTCTTCCCTCTCTCTCTCTCTCACATGCAGGTGCAGAGTCCAATGTCCTCTCTGCAGGGGGGAGAGGGCTCATACATAGCGCCCCCTGTCTTCACTAAGGTGCGTTTCTCTTCTTACTGTACATCAGTGGTACCCTACTCTGTTCCTGGAGATCTACCGTCCTGTTTGTTTTCACTCCATTCCTAACAAAGCGCACCTCATTCAACAGCTAGAGATTGTGTTGAGCTGCTAAATAGTCATGTGTGCCAAATTAAGGGGCTGAGATGCAACCTGCAGGAAGATAGATCTCCAGGGACAGGGCTGCTTTACACTGCTGTGCATGTTACTCATTCAGTTCTGCCACAGGCCACACCCCCTCCTTTCATCCCCGTGTTTCACAGGGATTCAGTTCATGGAAGGGCAGGGTGTTTTTCTCATTGCATTACATTACATTTTATCTGGCAGACGCTTTTATCCAAAGAAAAGTGCAGTAAGTGCATACCAAAGGTCGGTGGAAGAACTACAGAACACTGGTCAGATAAGATGCATTTCTCGTTAAGTACCAGTTATCCATAGCCATGAACTACAAGTGTAGTTCACGCAGTAAGCATAGGCGAAGTCAGTAAAGTTACGGCAAGTCAATAAACAAGAAGCGAGGCATGATTACAAGAGATATGATAAAGCGCTACAGCATCCAGCTAAAGATGCAAGTACAGCGTAAGTGCTGGAAAATCAGGATGCATGACAGTGATGTTTCATTAGGGATAGCCCTGCGGAGGTGTGCAGTGTTAACGTTATTCTCTAACGCTGTCTGCAGCACCTGCAGGACGTGCAGGCCTCGGAGGGCCAGGTGGTGGTTCTGGAGTGCCGGGTTCGAGGCAGCCCCCCCCTGCGGGTCCGCTGGTACCGACAGGGCCAAGAGGTCCAGGATTCGCCCGACTTCCGCATCCTGCAGAAAAGTGAGACGCACGAGAGACCCGCGACAGGAGGAGAACGTTAGGACAACGTTAGGACAACATTAATTAGGCTGCCTGTTACACAACAGGCTCCGCAACGATAAGATAACGTTAGGAAAACATTGTCTATTGGGCTGTTAGATGTGCAGAGGCCCAGTCATTGTGTGTGAGGACTGTGAGGTTTAATGAGGTCAGGGATCGGCCCCTGCAGTACTGGTGTGTAGCTGATGGATTAACCCTGACTCTGTGGAGTCCACACCTGTACCGGCTCACCTCCCCTCTCTCTCCTCTCCTTTCATGTCATGTGACCGTCAGAGCCTCGGTCAGCCGCTGAGCCAGGTGAGTTGCCGTGGTGACACCTCAGCACCACTATCAGACCTGCCTGCAGTTCCACTCTCTGCACCCCGAGACAGCATGTGTGAGCTGTGTGTTTGAGCCCAGAGAAAGCCTCCTTAGACTACCTCTGCGCTCTGTGTGTCCTCATGCAGCTTCCGTACTCACAGCAAGACAGGGAGGCTGAGGGGGGGGGGCGGGGGGGGCAGGTGTGAGAAACTGCCCTGTCTGCTACTCTGACACTAATACGCACACTCACTCGTATACACCACACACACACACACACACACACACACACACACACACACACACACACACTCACTCGTATACACCACACACACACACACACACACACACTCATATACACCACACACACACACACACACACTCGTATACACCACACACACACACACACACACTCACTCGTATACGCCACCACACACACACACACACTCGTATACACCACAAACACACACACACACTCGTATACACCACACACACACACACACTCGTATACACCACACACACACTCACTCGTATACGCCACACACACACACTTGTATACACCACACACACTCACTCGTATACACCACACACACACACACACACACACACTCGTATACACCACACACACACACACACTCACTCGTATACACCACACACACACACACTCACTCGTATACACCACACACACACACACACACACACACACTCACTCGTGTACACCACACACACACTCACTCGTATACACCACACACACACTCACTCACTCACTCGTATACACCACACACACACACACACTCACTCGTATACACCACACACACACACACACACTCGTATACACCACACACACACACTCACTTGTATACACCACACACACACACACACTCACTCGTATACACCACACACACACTCACTCATATACACCACACACACGCACACTCACTCGTATACACCACACACACACTCACTCATATACACCACACACACACACACACTCACTCGTATACACCACACACACACTCACTCATATACACCACACACACACACTCACTCGTATACACCACACACACACACACTCACTCGTATACACCACACACACACTCACTCATATACACCACATACACGCACACTCACTCGTATACACCACACACACACACACTCACTCGTATACACACACACACACACACACACTCACTCGTATACACCACACACACACACACACACTTGTATACACCACACACACACACTCACTTGTATACACCACACACACACACACACACACACACTCACTCACTCATATACACCACACACACACTCACTCTTATACACCACACACACACACACACACACTCACTCGTATACACCACACACACACACACTCACTCGTATACACCACACACACATACCGTGCCGTGAAAAAGTATTTGCCCCTTCCTGATCTTCCTGGTGTACTCTGTTATTTCATATTTGTCACACTAAATGGGTTCAGATCCTCAGACAAAATATATATTAGACAAAGGGAAACTGAGTAAACACAAAACATTTATAAAGTTTAAAATTATTTCATTTATTTAATGAAAAAATTTGTCAAAATCACCCATGGAAAAAAGTAATTGCCCCCTTAGTTACTCAATCAACAGATTAACCTAATTTAAATGCGAAGACTTTGTTATAAAATTCATGGTTTGGTCCTCAGAGGAGATCTGCACACTGGTGATCGCAGAGGCGTTTCCAGAAGATGGCGGTCTGTTCAGCTGCACAGCCACCAACCATTATGGAACCGCCACCAGCACAGCCCGGCTGAACATACACTCAGGTGAGCTGAACACACACTCAGGTGAGCTGAACACACACTCAGATGAGCTGAACATACACTCAGGTGAGCTGAACACACACTCAGGTGAGCTGAACACACACTCAGATGAGCTGAACACACACTCATGTGTGCTGAACATACACTCAGGTGAGCTGAACACACACTCAGGTGAGCTGAACACACACTCAGGTGAGCTGAACACACACTCAGATGAGCTGAACATACACTCAGGTGAGCTGAACATACACTCAGGTGAGCTGAACACACACTCAGGTGAGCTGAACACACACTCAGGTGAGCTGAACACACACTCATGTGTGCTGAACATACATGCAGGTGTACTGAACATACACGCAGGTGTGCTGAACACACACCCAGGTGAGCTGAACACACACTCATGTGTGCTGAACACACACTCTGGTGTGCTGAACATACACTCTGGTGTGCTGAACATACACTCAGGTGAGCTGAACATACACTCAGGTGTGCTGAACATACACTCTGGTGTGCTGAACATACACTCTGGTGTGCTGAACACACACCCAGGTGAGCTGAACACACACTCATGTGTGCTGAACATACACTCTGGTGTGCTGAACATACACACAGGTGAGCTGAACATACACACAGGTGAGCTGAACATACAAACACAAATGCTTCCAGGACAAGCAAGAGAAAAAGCACTAGACAAAAATCTCATTTTTTCATATTTTATAAGGACATTTACATTTGGAAAATGTTCCAGGCATCTCCCTTGTCCTTCTCTGTTTTTCTACCATCTCTATTTATCTCTCTTCTTTTTCTCTCCTTTTCCCTCTTCTTTAAGTTCACTGCAAATCAAAACGATTTACATCTCTCTGCCCCTCCTTCTGTGTCCCTCTCTCCCTCCCTCCCTCCCTCTCCCTCTCTATCTCTTTCCCTCTGTCTCCCTCTCTCTCTGTCTCTCTCTCTCTAATCAGTGAATGAGGACTTCAGCAGAAACGGGGTGCTGTTTGATGACTCCCAGGCCTTCCCACCCCCACCTCCCCCAACAGAGATCAGCCTGCTGGAGTTGCCCCCCAAGACAGAGCGTTTCCATGTCAATGAGCTGGAAATCTGGCCCAGTGTGGTGCCAGCATCGCCCGTCCAGACTGAACCTGAGGCCCTGGAGGTCTGCAGCAATGGCCCAGCCGCCAGCCCCCCACCCCAGGATCCCTCACCCCCCCCACCACCCGCTGAGGAGTCTCCGCCCCTGTCCCCGCCTTCCCCCACGAGGAGTGGCCCACCACTGCCCACCAAACCCAAGCCCAAACTGTGAGTGATGCCTCCACCCTACCGCTGAGCCTGGTCCTAGTGCCTGTACCCCCGAGCCCTGGCCCCGCCCCGAGAGCATGCTCAGTGATGATGGTGATGATGCTCAGTGATAATGGTGATGATGCTCAGTGATGGTGCTCAGTGATAATGGTGATGATGCTCAGTGATGATGCACAGTGATGATGCTCAGTGATGATGCACAGTGATGATGCTCAGCGATGATGCACAGTGATGATGCTCAGTGATGATGCACAGTGATGATGGTGATGATGCTCAGTGATGATGGTGACGATGCTCAGTGATGATGCACAGTGATAATGGTGATGATGCTCAGTGATGATGCTCAGTGATAATGCACAGTGATAATGGTGATGATGCTCAGTGATAATGGTGATGATGCACAGTGATGATGGTGATGATGCTCAGTGATGATGCTCAGTGATAATGGTGATGATGCTCAGTGATTATGGTGATGATGCTCAGTGATGATGCACAGTGATGATGCTCAGTGATGATGCACAGTGATGATGGTGATGATGCTCAGTGATGATGGTGATGATGCTCAGTGATGATGCTCAGTGATAATGGTGATGATGCTCAGTGATTATGGTGATGATGCTCAGTGGTGATGCTCAGTGATAATGCACAGTGATAATGGTGATGATGCTCAGTGATAATGGTGATGATGCACAGTGATGATGCACAGTGATGATGGTGATGATGCTCAGTGATGATGCTCAGTGATAATGGTGATGATGCTCAGTGATTATGGTGATGATGCTCAGTGGTGATGCACAGTGATGATGCTCAGTGGTGATGCTCAGTGATGATGCTCAGTGATGATGATGATGATGAGAGAGGGTTCGCAGCAGCAGTGCTCTCTCAGTCAGCTCTCAACGCCGTGATCGCGTTTGTTCCCTTACTGTTGCAGATCTGATGACATAACTGAGAAAACGGTCAATGACAGGTAACAAATACGGCTGAATGAAATGTTTTAAGAGCTTGGACAGGAATGGTGCATTGTGGGTTTATTTTCCTGGCCTGCACTTCTGTGAGTGTGTTTGCTTCCCGAATGGTTTTTTCCCCAATGTGCAAGACTGTGCCCAAAAATATCGCCCTATGCAGGAGCACTAGATTTACACACACACACATGCACACACATCTCACACACAGAAGCACCTTCCCTGGGGCCTATACACCTACATCTCACTTGACCTTCGACCTCTAAGCTTATCAGCAGGATCACCAGCACACTCCACTTATTTACCTACAACTTCAGTTCCTGAACTGATTGTGTGTCTCTGTATCTGTGTGAGTGTGTGAGAGTGTGTGTCAGAGAGAGAGAGAGACAGAGGGCTCAGTCTTGTCTGTGGTTTGGATTGAGCAGGATATTATGGGATATTCCTTTGAATCCCATGATTGTGGTAAAAGCTGTGATTAGAGTGGAGTCTGAAGCAGAGACTCTGTGCATGGTGATAATTATCCACACAAGAGTAGAGTTTAATGGCTGTTTCATAACACACCTCGCACACACATACCTGCTCTCTCACACCGCTCACTCTTATGTGAGCCTGCTCTCCCACACCGCTCACTCTTATGTGAGCCTGCTCTCCCACACCTCTCACTCTTATGTGAGCCTGCTCTCCCACACCTCTCACTCTTATGTGAGCTGGTGCTCATTGGCTCTTTACTCAGTACACCTGGGTCTGAAATATGCACGTTATATAACAGAGGAGCTCCCTGGCAGGAAGAGCCATGAGCCTGTGGACTCACCTGTGGACTCACCTGTGGATTCACCTGTGGACTCACCTATGGACTCACCTGTGGATTCACCTGTGGACTCACCTGTGGACTCACCTGTGGATTCACCTGTGGGTTAATGCAGCAGGGCTGCCCTGCTTGTGCACAGCACCATATAAACACCTCTGCTGCTTATTGTATTCTTTTATAAGACTGAGAGCCAGCTGGAGTTTCATCAGGAGAGAAGGTTTTCACCTTTGACCTCTGAACCCCGAGTCCCGTAGTTATCCAGTCACACAGTTAATGAAAGGTGTCTGCTTCACTAAGGGTTAAGTGAGTTTAGCTGCTTTCATGCTGATCTCTTTAATCCTGAGTCTAAATGCCCACTGTAGCCACTGATCCCAGATTAGCCCCTCCCCCAGCTCGCTGCTCAGTCTCAGGGGTGCACCTGCAGGTGATCTCCCTGGGGACTGGGGATACCAGGTCTCTATGGCAACCCTGTCAACTTTGTGTGTTTGTGTATGTGCATGTGCATGTATGTGTGGTGTGTGCATGCATGTGTATGAGAGAGAGGGTGAGTGTGTGCGTGCGTGTGTGTGTGTGTGTGAGAGAGAGAGAGAGAGAAAGAGAGAGGGTATGTATTTATGTGTGTGTGTGTGCCCCTGTTGTTGCCTGTGTAATGTCACTGTGATATCATTTAAATGAATAAAGGTTGAAAGGTCATGGACTCCTGACATGTGCTCATTCATCCCCAGTGTAGTTAGTCAGTCACTGTGGGCGGGACTTCCTGACTGTGGACTGAGCTGCAGCTGGCTCTGCCTTTGGGCAGAATAATGACATCATTCCTGTGCATTCAGAGCGCATTGTTTAGCCAGTACTATGCCAGTATGGGCCAATGGGTTTGAGTCTTACTGCTCCCACCTGTTAGGCGTCTGGTTCACCTAACCATGCCTGTCCTGGTGACTGACTCATCGAGTCCCCATGGGAGGACTGGGCACTGGGGGGCGTGGCATATTCACCATGGTTACCGGGCCATGAGTGTGTCAGAATCCCTGCAGGAAATGTGGTCATGAGCTGACAGCTGGTCTGATGGGCGTGTGATGGAGTGTGCTGTCACACCTCCTACACTGCTGGCTGCATCACTCTGCTTGTCTGAGTAGCTGTGTGTGTGTGTGTGTCTGTGAGTGTGTGTTTGCGTGTGTGTGTGTATGCGTGTGTGTGTGTTTGTGTGTGTGTGTGTGTGTGTGTGTGTGTGTGTGTGTGTGTGTGTGTGTGTGTGTGTGTGAGTGTGTGTGTGTGCCAGCTGAAATGTGGGGTAAATCAGAATCGAACAGGTCAAATTCTGTGTGGCTTTTTGTTGTTTTGAGCCTGTTACGTCCCTCCGCCTCAGGTGGGGGCGCTGGCCGTTTGGACACATGCGTGTCTTATTACAGTTAATTGAGAGCACCTGTGGCGGTGCCCTTTTAAGAAGCCTGGAGTCGGCTTCTCAGGAGATGGGAGCTTTTTCTCCTCACCTTTCGACCACGGCCGGGTCTTGATTTTATCTTGTGTTTTGCAGCTGTTTTAGTATCTCTTATGGGTTATTGAAGAAAGTTACTGGTTATTTTTGGGAAGCCTTGGTGTTGGCTTCGTTATGTTTGCGGGGGCTTGAGAGCAACCGTAACAGAGCCATAAGACTATATCTTATTAGCGGAGATGTAGCTGATAGCTTATGTCTGCCTCTGAAGGAAAGGGTCTTATATTACTGATATTTTCATTTGGAGCTCTGCCACATGCCAATAACTTATTGGGAGATGGGCACAATGAAGTCTTACCCTGGGTTTCATTTTAAAATAAGTGAAGGGGCTTCTCCTCACAGCTCCACATTAAACTTCCTGTGGTCATAGGTCAGAAGTCAGAGGTGGCTGAATGTGTGATATTTTCCCTGCTTGGGCTGTGAGGTCAGGACCCTCCACTGTGTGACTCCGGGAATCTCTGTCACAGGGTCTCATTCTGGGAACCGAGTCTGTCTCGAACCCCCCCACCCCCACCCCAGGAACCGAGTCTGTCTCAAACCCCCCCACCCCCACCTCCATACCTCCGCCCACCCCCACCCCCACCCCAGGAACCAGGCCTGCCTGTTTTGTGTGCATGGTTCCATCAAAAGTTCATATTTTAGACAGAAAGTTGGAAGGTGAGACAGGAAGCTGGAAGTGGGATGGCAGTAACGGGGCATTCCTGTGCTGGAGGTGTTTGGAAGCTCAGAGACGCAGCAGCGTCCTGCCTCAAGCTGTGTGTGTGTGTGTGTGTGTGTGTGTGTGTTTGTGTGTGTGTGTGAGTGTGTGTGTGTGTGTGTGAGTGTCTGTGTGTGTGTGTGTGTTTGTGTGTGTGTCTGTGTGTGTGAGTGTCTGTGTGTGTGAGTGTGAGTGTGTGTGTGTGTGTGTCTGTGTCTGTGTGTGTCTGTGTGTGTGTGTGTGTGTCTGTGTGTGTGAGTGTGAGTGTGTGTGTGTGTGTGTGTGTGTGCGTGTGTGTGTGTGTGTGTGTGTGTGTGTGTGTGTGTGTGAGTGTGTGTGTGAGTGTGTGTGAGTGTGAGTGTGTGTGTGTATGTGTGTGTGTGTGTGTGTGTGTGTGTGAGTGTGAGTGTGTGTGTGTGTGTGTGAGTGTGTGTTGTGAGTGTGTGTGTGTGTGAGTGTGTGTGTGTGTGTGTGTGTGTGTGTGGTGTGTGTGTGTGTGTGTGTGTGTGTGTGTGTGTGTGTGTGTGTGTGTGTGAGTGTGTGTGTGTGTGTGTGTGTGTGTGTGTGTGTGTGTGTGTGTGTGTGTGTGTGTAGTGTGTGTGTGAGTGTGTGTGTGTGTGTGTGTGTGTGTGTGTGTGTGTGTGTGTGTGTGTGTGTGTGTGTGTGTGTGTGTATGTGTGTGTGTGTGTGTGTGTGTGTGTGAGTGTGTGTGTGTGTGGTGTGTGTGTGTGTGTGTGTGTGAGTGTGTGTGTGTGTGTGTGTGTGTGTGTGTGTGTGTGTGTGTGTGTGTGTGTGTGTGTGTGTGTGTGTGTGTGTGTGTGTGTGTGTGTGTGTGTGTGTGTGTGTGTGTGTGTGATTCAAGCTGGGACTGCTGCACAAGCAGCCCATTTATGAGGTGTGTCCTGTAAAAGCAGCAGTGCTGTATTAGTGAGCCGCACACACAGAGGCGCTGTGTGCTGACGGGGTGTGTTCAGGGCTCTGGAGCGCAGACACAGTTTACCTGTGACCAGAGGACTAATGCAGAGGAGTTTCCCTCACTGATCTCAGACCTGCGACAGTGTGCCATCGATAATATAAACAGCACAGAGGAGTTTCCCTCACTGATCTCAGACCTGTGACAGTGTGCCATCGATAATATAAACAGCACAGAGGAGTTTCCCTCACTGATCTCAGACCTGTGACAGTGTGCCATCGATAATATAAACAGCACAGAGGAGTTTCCCTCACTGATCTCAGACCTGTGACAGTGTGCCATCGATAATATAAACAGCACAGAGGAGTTTCCCTCACTGATCTCAGACCTGCGACAGTGTGCCATCGATAATATAAACAGCACAGAGGAGTTTCCCTCACTGATCTCAGTTCAGTGGAGAAGCCTGCAGTGAGGTATAGAGGCTCATAGGCAGCACAGGCAGCGTGTTAAAGTCCTTTTGAAACAGAGCAGAAACAGAACTCACTGACCCTAATACCCACATAAGGGCAGGCAGGCCTTACAAGGGCTTTGGAGGAGCAGGATTGGCCAGGAACAGCCAGAGGGAGGTGGGGGATTGGGTGAGAGGAACCAGGGGTGGGGTTTGAGTGACCTCATGAAGGCCAGTCCTGAAGGGAGAACAGAGCCAGCTTCCAAATAAGGGAGAGAGAGGAGAGAGGGAGAGAGAGAGCGAGTGAGGGAGAGAAAATGGGACTTCAGAATACAAGCAGGTCTGCCTATGTGACAGAGGAGAGAGAGAGAGAGAGAGAGAAGGGCTGGGGGATGGGGATAGACTGAAATAGTTCTATAGAAAGGTAGAGAACTCGTTTAGCTGTTCCCAAGTTAAACACAGCTTTTCCTTCAGTTTGAAATAGAAGGATTGAATTTAACCTTTAAGCTGATCATTCTGTTTCTCTTACCTGCCAGTGACATCGCCAACCACTTTTTCTTTCTCACATCCGGAGGGAGTTTGAACCCAGTTTTAATAAGTCAGTTCAGTCCTTACAGAAAGCACACTGAAGGGTTACAGTCATACAAAGAGTACATAGTGTTACAATCATTACAGGTTGTGAACTTAAAGGGATACGATTATAACAGAGTACACTTAAAATGTTAAAATCATAGGAGAGTTCACTTAGAAGTGTGCAACCATTACAGAAAGTATAAGTTAATTTATCTTCTAATCCAAATAATCTGTGAACATCGGAAAATGCTTGACTCAGGAATGTGTGTGTGTCTATGTGCGTGTTTGTGTGCGTGCGTGTGTGTATGTGTGTGTGTGAGAGTGTGTGTTGCTGTGTGTGTGTGCGTGTGTGTGTGTGTGTGAGAGTGTGTGTTGCTGTGTGTGTGTGTGAAGTGTGTGCGCGTGTAAGAGTGTGTGCGTGTGTGTGTGTGAGAGTGTGTTGCTGTGTGTGTGTGTGTGTGTGTGCGTGTGCGTGAGAGTGTGTGTGTGTGTGTGTGAGAGTGTGTTGCTGTGTGTGTGTGTGTGCGTGTGCGTGAGAGTG
>CM045886.1:70113237-70115737 GCA_025169545.1 Anguilla japonica | reverse complement strand
CTGCCATTTAAATCTCACTATGTTCATCTTTTAGAGTGGGATGAGTCTGTGTGTTCAGTGTTTGGGAGAGTGGGAGGAGTCTGTGTTCAGTGTTAGGGAGAGTGGGAGGAGTCTGTGTGTTCAGTGTTAGGAAGAGTGGGAGGAGTCTGTGTGTACATTGTTAGGGAGAGTGGGAGGAGTCTGTTCAGTGTTAGAGAGAGTGGGAGGAGTCTGTGTTCAGTGTTAGAGAGAGTGGGAGGAGTCTGTGTTCAGTGTTAGAGAGAGTAGGAGGAGTCTGTGTGTACATTGTTAGGGAGAGTGGGAGGAGTCTGTGTTCAGTGTTAGAGAGAGTGGGAGGAGTCTGTGTTCAGTGTTAGAGAGAGTAGGAGGAGTCTCTGTGTTCAGTGAGAGCACAGGACCAGCGCAGTAAACCAAACTAAGCCTCACACTGTACTTGCTCAGTAGGGCTTCCCCAACCTTCTCAAAGCGTTGCTGTAGCGTTGAGCGGTGGTTGTAGAGGGCATGTGCAGGTGGAATCCAGTCACTATGGAAACTGATGTCTGCAGAACCTGGAGGGGAGATTCTGCTCATTCTTTGCATTTCGGCAGGTTTGTTTTGGAGACTCAGAGGACTGAGTGTGTAGGGTGCTACAGGAGAACATGCTGTACTGCACAGCTCCAACTCCAACACTGCACCCAAACACCCCAACACTTTCCCTCAATTAACACGGCTCTGTATCAGAGATCTTCGAGTCTCCTGTCGATTGTGTGTGCAGTGTGTGTGTGTGTGTGTGTGTGTGTGTGCGTAGTGTGTGTGTAACGGTTGGTGTTCTCTCTCTACAGCAGTGCTGATCAACTGAAGCAGCTGCAGGCTCAGATCCTCCTGGAGCAGCAGGAACAGGAAGTCCCGCCCCCTCCTCAGGAGCAGCAGCTGCAGCAGGAGGAAGTACCGCCCCCATCTCCTCCTCTCCCCCCTCCACCATCCTTCCAGGAGCTGGAGAACAGTGAGCAAGCTCCGCCCCCCACAAGCTCGCCCAGCACCATGCAGACCGCCAGCACCTTCAACTACGCCCGTCCCAAGCAGTTTATCGCTGCCCAGAGCCCTGCCGCCCCTGCTGGGGGGTACACCAGCCAGTCCTCGGGCTCCTCCGGCTCCGGGCTCCCCTCCCCCCTCTCGCCCCCCACCCCTCACAAGGCCTTCAGCAAAGTCACCTTGCCACCCTTCCAGCCAGCTCCGCCCAAAACCACCAATCAGGAGTCTCCAGCGTCCCCGTCCTTCCCTCCCCCACCCCCCCCATTCCTCAGCCCCACCCTCTCCTCCCCCGCCCAGGACTTCCCCCCTCCTCCCCCGCCCCCTCCCCCGCCTGCCCCCACCTGCCAGTCTGACCCCTTTGGCTCCGCCCCTCAGTCCCCTGCTGGCTTCCTGGTCTCCGTCCTGCCGCAGTCTCCGCCTCCACCTGTCAACGCGCTGGGCCTGCCCAAAGGCAATGGGACTGTGTGAGTATCCCGCAACCCCACCTCACAACTGCACTCCCTCTGATTGGTTGAGAATGTACTTAGCATCACCCACTCTCCCTCTGATTGGTTGAGAATGTACTTAGCATCACCTACTCTCCCTCTGATTAGTTGAATGAACTTATCTCCACTTTGTCTCTTTGGATGGGAATGTACCTTTAAACTGATGATGGTTCTTAACTTGTCTCTTTATTAATCTGCCAGTTTTAAAAAGGGTCATAGAGCTACAGCTGAGCTCTTTAAGATTTAATCTCATTTGCCACCAGTTTCCTGTGCGTACTTCAGACTAAATATTTCATTCAAACTAAAGAGAGCAGATTACATTAAGTCAAAGGGGGACCCTTATATGGACATGAAGTCCGCCCTGTCCCTGATTCGTCCACAAAATATTAAAACATTGTCCAAATAACACAATTTATTAATCAGCAAATGGGGAAACATTAGATGAAGAAAAAACACCTATTGCCACTACAGTCTCATGTTATACGTGTCACAGCTGGATGGTCTCATGTTATACGTGTCACAGCTGGACGGACTCTTGTGTGTGACCTACTCTCCCAGGGTGAGTGTGAAGCTAAAGCAGCTCTTCCCTCAGGCCCTCTGGAGCGCTGTTTACTGATGTGTGATGATACTGCTCATGAGGTCATGCTGAGGAACATGTGCTGTAGGGTGGAGCAGACTGGAGGATCATGCAGTTAGTTTATCCAGCCCCATTGTGCTCTGTATGGGACAGTCCTGCCCCAGTCCTGCCCCAGTGTGCTCTGTATGGGACAGTCCTGCCCCAGTCCTGCCCCAGTGTGCTCTGTATGGGACAGTCCTGCCCCAGTGTGCTCTGTATGGGACAGTCCTGCCCCAGTGTGCTCTGTATGGGACAGTCCTGTCCCAGTGTCCTCTGTATGGGACAGTCCTGTCCCAGTCCTGCCCCAGTGTGCTCTGTAGGGACAGTCCTGCCCCAGTGTGCTCTGTATGGGACAGTCCTGCCCCAGTGTGCTCTGTATGGGACAGTC
>CM045886.1:69938237-70108237 GCA_025169545.1 Anguilla japonica | reverse complement strand
CACACACGCGCTGTCAATCAAACACGCGCTGTCAATCACACACGCACGCGCTGTCAATCACACACACGCTGTCAATCACACACGCACGTGCTGTCAATCACACACGCGCGCGCTGTCAATCAAACACACACGCTGTCAATCACACACGCACGCGCTGTCAATCAAACACACACGCTGTCAATCACACACGCACGCGCTGTCAATCACACACGCGCTGTCAATCACACACGCACGCGCTGTCAATCACACACACGCGCGCTGTCAATCAAACACACACGCTGTCAATCACACACGCACGCGCTGTCAATCACACACGCGCTGTCAATCACACACGCACGCGCTGTCAATCACACACGCACGCGCTGTCAATCACACACGCGCTGTCAATCACACACGCACGCACTGTCAATCACACACGCTGTCAATCACACGCGCTGTCAATCACACACGCACGCGCTGTCAATCACACACACGCTGTCAATCACACACGCACGCGCTGTCAATCACACACGCTGTCAATCACACACGCACGCGCTGTCAATCACACACGCACGCGCTGTCAATCAAACACACACGCTGTCAATCACACACGCACGCGCTGTCAATCACACACGCACGCGCTGTCAATCAAACACACACGCTGTCAATCACACACGCACGCGCTGTCAATCACACACGCGCTGTCAATCACACACGCACGCGCTGTCAATCACACATGCACGCGCTGTCAATCAAACACGCGCTGTCAATCACACACGCGCTGTCAATCACACACGCACGCGCTGTCAATCACACACACATGCTGTCAATCACACACGCACGTGCTGTCAATCACACACGCGCGCGCTGTCAATCAAACACACGCTGTCAATCACACACGCACGTGCTGTCAATCACACACACGCTGTCAATCACACACGCACGCGCTATCAATCACACATGCACGCGCTGTCAATCACACACGCACGCGCTGTCAATCAAGCATGCATGCCCTGTCAATCACACACACACGCACTGTCAATCAAACGCGCTTTCAATCACACATCTATGCCCTGTCAATCAGGCACGCACACACTGTCAATCATATGCTGTCAGTCATGCACTCACCCGCTGGTTTATGGTCACCCCTCTGCAGTTTTTGCTTGAGCTCATTTCTCATTCGTCGGCCATTCTCTGGGCTTTGCTTCAGGAAACTGCCAGTAATGAGTGTTCATAGTGCTTCATGACCTGTGATGTGTTATAAACTCTTATAAACAGTAATGAAGCCTTCCTCTGGGGATGTGCTGAGTGCTGGTTCCACCTGGACTCTGAGTGCCACCTTGCTGTGTGTGTGTGTGTGTGAGTATGAGTGTGTGTGTGTGCATGTGTGAGTATGAGTGTGTGTGTGCGCGCATGTGTGAGTATGAGTGTGTGTGTCTGTGTGTGTGTGCATCAGCACTGAGCCAGTGGCAGTGATGGGCTTGATGTGTGGGGGTAATGGTGGGTAACTGAGTTGTCATCGCTCATACCTGTTATGCAGGTTTATGTAAGCAGGTAAGGTTTCCACCTGTGTGTGCACACTGGCGTTATCCCAGCATACCATGTGACCACAATGTGCTCTGACAGCGTCCATGCAGTTCTCCTGCAGATCCGTGTGCTTCTCTCTCCACAGGACTGCAGTTCCCCTGACATAGACTCTGTTCCTCAAAAGGTCATGACCCCCCCTCCCCCCACCCTTCAGCGCGTGATTTACACCAATCACAGAGACTGTGCTGTGATCTGCACCAATCACAGAGACTGTGCTGTAATTTCCACCAATCACAGAGACTGTGTGAAAACGCACCTGTGCACAACACGCTCTCACACTGATGACTGCAGCGTGAAGCACCAGACTCAAGCACGTCCTGGCACCTGTCCACAGATCAGTCACCATGGCAACATTTATCACACTTATAAATCATTATCCAGTGTGTTCCTGGCACACACAGAAATACAGTATATACATATATATGCAGATAGATGGATATGTATATATTTATGCATATATGTTTATGTGACTATACAGGTAGACATATATGTATGTATTTATTTGGAAGGTGGATATGATATCAAGGTGGGCTTAGATTGTCTTCCCTGTCAATCACTACACATTTGAGACAGCTGATTGGTCCCAGAATGTTTTTGTGGTGGAAGAAGAGCAGGTGACAGCACATGCAGGTGGCAGCCATGGAGTTGGCCCTCAGGCTCTTAGCCGAATCCTGCGGTGTTTCCCCGCCCTTCTGCGGGGCAGGAACGCAGTGCAGGATGTTTCATATGAAGCAGCCATTTTTCCTTTTATCCTGTCATTTTGACATCTGGAATTTCAGAGTCACAAAGCCATGATTTACCAGCAGACGTTTCACTAGAAAAGTCGGCCTGCTTCTGTACTGCCACGTGCTCTGCCCTACAGTACTGCATCTACCACTAACACTGTGTGTGTGTGTATGTACACTGTGTATAGTGTGTGTGTACATGTGTGTGTTTGTGTGTGTGTGTGTGTGTACACTGTGTGTACAGTGTGAGTGTGTGTGCATGTGTGTGTGTGTACATGTGTGTACAGTGTGAGTGTGTACACTGTGTGTACAGTGTGAGTGTGTGTGCGTGTTTGTGTGCATGTGTGTGTGTGTGTGTGTACAGTGTGTGTGTGTGTGTGTGTACATGTGTGTACAGTGTGAGTGTGTGTGTGTGTACACTGTGTGTACAGTGTGAGTGTGTGTGCGTGTTTGTGTGCATGTGTGTGTGTGTGTGTGTACAGTGTGTGTGTGTGTGTGTGTGTGTGTGTACACTGTGTGTACAGTGTGAGTGTGTGTGTGTGTATGAGAAGCCGTCAGTCTGTCCTGCAGCCTGTAATGTACTCAGTCCTCTCTCGCTGCGTTTGCTCCCTGCTTGCACACAGGAAAACTCACACACACACAGTGGATGAACACACTGCAACTTTATTTCTTCTATGCTGATTTCTGTGTGTGTGTGTGTGTGTGTGTGTGTGTGTGTGTGTGTGTGTGTGTGTGTGTGTGTGTGTGTGTGTGTGTGTGTGTGTGTGTGTGTGCGTGTGTGTGTGTGTGTGCGTGCGTGCGTGCGTGTGTGTGTGTGTGTGTGTGTGTGTGTGTGCGTGTATGCGTGTGTGTGTGTGTGCGTGTGTGTGTGTGTGTGTGTGTGTGTGTGTGTGTGTGTGTGTGCGTGTGTGTGTGTGCGTGTGTGTGTGTGTGTGTGCGTGTGTGTGTGTGTGTGTGTGTGTGTGTGTGTGTGTGTGTGTGTGTGTTCATACTGCAGGAGTACAAGGTGTCCAGCTTTGAGCAGCGTCTGATCAGCGAGATAGAGTTCCGTCTGGAGCGCTCGCCCGTTGAAGAGTCTGATGATGACGTCCAGCATGACGAAGATGCTCCTGGACAGCAGGTGGCGCCGCTCTTCTCTCAGAAGCTGAAGCACTTCAAGGTGTTCGAGGGCATGCCTGTCACCTTCTCCTGCAAGGTCGCGGGGGACCCCAAGCCAAAGGTGCGACCCTGGCATTCACATGACCCCACCGGCACTGCACCCGTGACAGTGTGGCAGTGTGTGACCTCTGACCTCTGACCCCATGTCTCCGCATGCTCCCGCGATAGTGTGGCAGTGTGTGACCTCTGACCTCTGACCCTATCTCTCCGCGCAGATTTACTGGTTCAAAGACGGGAAGCAAATCTCCAAGCGCAGCGAGCATTACCGGATCAGCCGCCAGCCGGACGGGACCTGCTCCCTGCACACGGCCGCCGCCTCCATCGACGACGACGGAAACTACACCGTCATGGCCAGCAACCCCGAGGTAACCAGGCGTCCCCATAGCAACAGTCACCCCTGAGGGCCTGGGCTGTCAGTATGGGTGTGCATTATTCGCTATACAGGTACTCCCACAGTCCGCACACATGCAGGTAGGCTGATTGGAGGCTCTAAATTGCCACTATGAGTCTGCGAGTGAATTGTCCAGGGTGTATTGCTGCCTCATGCCAAGTGCATGCTGGGATAGGCTCCAGCCTCCCTGACCAGAATTAAGCAGGTCAGGTAATGGATAGATGGACATTAGAAGCTGACCTGAGGTCAGTGGTAAAAAAGGAAGTGAGTGGTCAGGAGCAAGAAGTAAGTAAAGCTGTGTTCGGCGTCCAGAGTTCCCACACCCTGGTGGTGACCTCACCACACCCCACACCTCCCAGCAAAGACATTAATCACAGCTTCTGAGGAAGGGGGGAAGTGTGTTCTATGTAGTGCGTTCTCTTTTTCAGTGGGATTTGCCTGTTGAACTTCAACAGTCCCACTGTATAATTAGTGCAGTGTTGGAAGAGCCCAGTTCTGGCCGTGTTTGAGAGCTTGCACTGTATTCAATTGATGGCAGTAGAGCCAGGGCATCTGCAGAGTGTATTTCTTTGTCCTGAAGTTTTCCAGTTAATTTATGTTGTGGTTCATCTGTGCTAGAAACATTTTTACATATTTTTTCTCCCATTTTAAATTTCAGGGTTGTTTCTTGCAGATAGTTTTTTAATAAGCTTTATCTCTGTCTGTCCTTCTGTCTGTCTGTTTGTCTTGCTCTCTCTCTCCCTCTCCCTCCCTCTCTCTCTCTTTCTCTCCCTCCCTCTCTCTCTCAGGGAAGGACTAGTTGCACAGGGAGGATGATGGTTCAGGCTGTAAATCAGAGAGGGAGGAGCCAGAGATCCACGCCTGGACACATCCGCAGGTTCTGAAATCCTTCCCAAACTCCTCAGCCTGTGTGCGTGTGTGTGTGTGTGTGTGTGCGTGTGTGTGTGTGTGTGTGTGTGTGCGTGCGTGCGTGCGTGTGTGTGTGTGTGTGTGTGTGTGTGTGTGAGTGTGAGTGTGCGCGTGTGAGTGTGAGTGTGCGTGGGTGAGTGTTTATGTGTGTATGAGGGAGGAGGGTGGAGTCATGATGTCACCTGTTGGATCTGCCTGTTGAGTGACAGGTCTTACTCACCTATGAGTCATAGTAGGTCTTGATTTTCTGATTAGTCAGAGAAGACAACCAGATCCTCTCCCCCCCTCACCCCCCCCCCTCCCTCTCTCCCCCTAAACCGCACCCCCCCCCCCCCCCCTCAGGCCGCGCTCCCGCTCCAGAGACAGCGCTGAGGAGGACGGTAATATTCAGGAGCGCCACTTCCGCCCTCACTTCCTGCAGGCGCCGGGTGACTTAATCGTGCAGGAGGGCCGGCTGTGCCGCATGGACTGCAAGGTGAGACCACGCCCCCTGCGCCAGTCACACAGGAGGCCCCTCCCCCAGGGCCCAGCTGGGCCACACTGGGCCAAACAGGACCAAACAGGGCCGAGCTGGGCCAAGCTGGGCCAAACAGAGCCAAACAGATACTGATGACTTTGATGTGGGGTACAGTGAAGCACTGAAGAGTCTGGTGTAGGGTACAGTGAAGTACTGAAGAGTCTGGTGTAGGGTACAGTGAGGTACTGAGGGGTCAGGTGTGGGGTACAGTGAGGTACTGAAGTCTGGTGTGAGGTGTGGTCTGTGTGGCTCCGGTCTGCAGGTGAGTGGGCTGCCCACGCCAGACCTGATCTGGCAGCTGAACGGGCAGACCATCCGGCCTGACAGCGCCCACAAGATGCTGGTGCGGGAGAACGGGGTGCACTCGCTGGTCATCGAGCCCGTCACCTCCAGAGACGCCGGCGTGTACACCTGCATCGCCAGCAACCGCGCCGGACACAACTCCTTCAGCCTGGAGCTCATCGTAGCAGGTACACACGCACACGCACACGCACGAACACACGTACACACGCATGCACGCACACACTCACACACTCACACACACACGCTGCTCTATGCCCCTCCCTCCACAGCCAAAGAGATGCACAAGGCCCCGTCTTTCATTGAGAAGCTCCAGAACACGGGCGTGGCCGAGGGGTACCCCATTCGCCTGGAGTGCCGAGTGTCCGGGGTGCCCTACCCCCAAATCTTCTGGAAGAAGGAGAACGAATCCCTCACTCACAACACGGACAGAATCAGGTGAGACGCACATCGACCAATCACAGAACAGAGAAATACCACGCAGCCACGCACAGACCAGTCAATGCTCTAAGAAAGATAGAAATGCTACACACTGACCAAACACAGGCCAGACGGTAATAATATAATTTCTCTAAAAGGTTGGTGTCATCCCTCATTCACACATAGCCCAGCGGAGTGAGTGGACTGCTGCATGTGTTTTATGAGATTAGTGATCACACTGGAGGCAGGCTCTACAAGGTACTGAAAACAGGGGCACCAATAATTTAGACACCGTTTCAGGAAATAATGTGATTACTTATTTTAACTCTGAGCAATTGTGTCAATATGAAATTATTTCATTATTGAGCATGTGATATAGTTACTTAACTGTGCTGTTATACAAACTTTTTTACTCGTATATATCAATAATACTGGAGCATACTGAACTGAATTATCTGTGATTCGAGCTCATTTATGAGTGTGAAATCTGCTGAAGGAGGCTTGTGCATTTCCCCATGCTGTATCTATCTGTGAGTACTTATCAGGAAAAACTGATCTCCCAACATCTCCCTCTCCATCCCAGCATGCATCAGGATAACCACGGCTATATCTGCATGATCATTCAGCCCGCCACTAAAGAGGACGCTGGCTGGTACACCGTCTCTGCCAAGAACGAGGCGGGCATCGTGTCCAGCACCGCCCGCCTGGACGTGCACGGTGAGTCCGCCAATCATGCGCTGCTTCCCTCAAACCCAGCACTCAGTAACCCAGCGCTCTGAAACTCAACACTCTGAAACCCAGCACTCTGAAACCCAGCACTCAGTAACCCAGCACTCAGTAACCCAGCGCTCTGTAACCCAGCGCTCTGAAACCCAACGCTCTGTAACCCAGCGCTCTGTAACCCAGCACTCTGAAACCCAGCACTCAGTAACCCAGCGCTCTGAACACATGTCACTGGAAAAGCTGAAATACAGAAGACTATAGTCATACCTCTAAATACTGAGAAAAATGTTGTTATCCTAAATACATGATTATTCCATAGACATAAGACAACCATCAGTAAAAATATTTCTGAACAAATTTATGATACTAAAATATATTGCACTGAACAAACTGCAAAGTATATAAGACAAGAGCCTTCTCTCTAAAAAGCAAAAGAGAATTTAAAATGTATGCAAAAAAATTAATGAATGATGATTTTTCCATTTAGATACATACTTATCAACAATTGATGAATATAACATAAATTATTTTTTTAAAAAAACTGGAAAATTCACTTCTAAGTATGTGATTTTGCATTGCAAAGGTATTCAAAATAATTTAAAAATGATGGATATGTGGAAATATCCACACAAAAAAAAGTATACATTTATGAAGGAAATGTATTTATCTGGAAAAACTACAAAATAACAATATACATAATCATATAGTCTTACCTCCTAAAGGTGATAAAATCAGTTATCATGTGGATGTGTTTTCTCTGTCTGTGAATATAAATAAATCATAAAATGTGTCTGAAGACATTGATGATGCTAAATATATTTAAAAAATACTGTAGTCTTATCTCCAAAAAGTGTGGAAAAAAATCTATATATGTGATGAATATGAAGAAATACATCAAAGAAAATCCTTATGACAAACATTTTGGATAAATGTATTTCACTGGAAAAACAAAAACACGTAAGACTATAGTCTTACCTCAAAAAAGTGAGAAAAATTGATTTATCCAAATTATGAGATTTTTCCATTTTGTTTAATGAGAGATCATACATAATTGATACATTTTAGGAAATACAGCCATGAAAATATTTTGAACACATTTATGGTGCAAAGTGTATTTTTCTGAAAAAAACTGCAAAATACACAGGACTATAATCTTACCTCCAAAAATGTCTAAAAATTATCAAAAAAATATTTTTCCATTTAGATGATGGTTGAAAGATTATCTACATATGATTAATAAACAAAATAATTCAGAGAAAGGTTTTTGACACATCAATGACAAAAGAAAAATGTATTTCACTGGAAAAACTTAAAATATATAAGCCTGTAGTCTTTCCTTAAAAATGTTTTTAAAAATGGCATCTTAAATCTGTTTTACATAAATATGTAAAAAATTATTTTGCACTACAAAATACACTAAAATGTATTAAAATGTACTTAAATGAACAAGAATAGTTTTATCTCCAAAAAGTGAGAAAGTTGAGTGCTTCTGAATAGGTGATTGTTTTCATCCATGAAATAGCATTTGCTGTACATTTAAGGAACATGAAGAAATGCAACGAAGAAAAGGATTTTAAACACATTTTTTTCAGTAAAAAAAAAAACATATTTTACTGAAAAACAAAGATGCTAAATATGTGCTATTTCCATTCAGATAGATAAAAGAACATCTACATTTAATGAATATGACAAAATAAACCAGAGAAAATGTATCTGAAGACATGTATGATGAACAATGAATTTGACAACGCAGGAAAGAAATCAGAGTAGAGAACACTATAGTCTTACCTCCAAAAATGGAAAAAATGTACTTCTCCTAAATATGATATTTTATATTTTGGAGGATGGAAAGCCTTTACCTGCATGGAATATGTAGAAATACCACACATAAAACATTTTAGTACATTTGATGAATGTGAAGTAATTAAATGAAATATTTAACAAAGAATTGTTACTGAGAAAACTGCAATGTGCAAAACTGCTATGTGCAAATTTCCATAAAAGTGCAGAAATTGAGTTATACTGAATGTGTTTTCCCATGTAAACAGAGTAGAGATTATCTACATTTGATGAAAATGACGAAACAAATCAGAAAATTTTCTATGAAGTCATTTACCATTAAAAAAAGTATATATATTTTGCTGGAAATACTGCTAAATATGACTACACTCAATGTATTTTGAAATAACCTCCAAAACAAACTGGAAAAATTAGTGGTCCTAAATGTATTTTTTCATTCAAGGGGATAAGAAAATTGATCAAAGAGGAGGTGTTAGAAGATATGAATGTTGAAGAACGTATTTAACAGAAAACTGTTTCTGAAATTACTATCATCATTGCTTTTAAAAAGTGAAAAAGAAATCCTAGATATGTAATTTTTTTCATTTTATAGGATGATCTATATCTACATTTGCTCAATATGTAATTTAAAATGCATTTTCTTTTTTTACATTATTTATAGCAGTTGTGTCACAGAGACTAAACTCTCTTACAAGTGACCAGAATGCATTTGTGTCCCAGACCATCTGAAGAATGTGTTCTTATTTATGCATTATTTTCTAAGTCAATTCAGGAAGTTAATTAAAATTCATGAAAGTTCATGAAATGAAAATTGCTCATGAATTGTGGCTGGTTGAATTAATTCAGTGGACTTGAATTGACTTCCTGATTTGACTGAACTAAAATAGAATGGATCTCAGCCTGGTTCTGTGGGTGGAGGGAGGAGGGGCCAGAGATGATTGACAGCTGGTGTCCCCTCCCCCTCCCCAGCCCAGTGGCAGCAGTCCCACACCCCAAAGCCCAGGAAGGTGCGGCCGTCGGCCAGTCGCTACGCGGCCCTCACCGAGCGGGGCCTGGACGTCAAAGCCGCCTTCTTCCCCGACTACAGCCCCGCCCAGCAGCCCGGGGGATTGGTGGAGAGTGATGACCTGTAGAGACCAGCAGGGGGCCCCCTCATCCCCGCCCTGCCCCGCCCACCCCCAGCTTCCCTCTCCTCCTGTCCCGCTCTCTTCCTCTCTCACGGGGGTTCAGTTCTCTTGCTTTATCTGTCAGGAAAGGTGTGGAATAAGCAATGCTGGCACACAGACTCTGCTCTCCAAGATGGACGACCAGAAGCCCTCGTCACATGACCTGCCTGCCGTCTTGTAGTCCTGCACAGCCCAGCCCAGCACAGCACAGCTCAGCCCTGCACAGCACAGCACAGCCCAGCACAGCACGGCTCAGCCCTGCACAGCGTGTGTGTACTGGACACGCGTCCTGACGTCACTCTCTCAACATGCCTCTGAATCCCAGGTTTCTATGCATGCTGCTTAAAATAAAGAAAGAGGGAAAAGGGGTGTTTTTATGTGCTTCTATGCCTGCATCAGCTTCACTGCACCATGCGCGGGCTGCAGGAACTCAGGAGGAAGGTGATGATGATGATGAAGACCGTGTCTCCTGTCCTGCGTGTGTGTGTTGTGGGGGAGCACAGAACGCTCCAGCTGTGTCTTTTAGCGTTTTTGGTAAAAACCAGGAGTGATGTGGTTGCAGTGTAGTCATGATGACACTGTCCCTTTTACAATGTGGGTGTAGCACAAGTGCCTTTGACCTTTCTGAACACTGTAAGTTTTAAGGCTGAGGGATTTCTTTTATTTTTAAAAATAATAATAAAAAATGTAAGTAGCGTCTAGTTTTGCATGTTACCGAGGTGCCATTTTAATACTCTGCAGCCACAGCTGCAGAAGTGATGTATCTTATCTAAGCTCTGAGGATCTTTGCTTACTTCCCTAAAGGGAGGTACCACTAGGGGGCGGGGCGGGGGGGGGGGGTCAGATAAATCTGCCGTAATGTATCCCCCAGCTCTGCTCTGCGTGCTGGGGGCCTGGGGGGGCGGGGGGGCAGGGGGGGACGGACACGGCAGCACAAGGCCGGCCCTTCTCATTAGTGTTTGTCTCGTGGTTGCTCAGAAGCAGAAGCAGGTGGAAACGGAAACGGAACGTTGCTGGAATGGTGCGCGGTTTGGCAGTGGGGCGGCGTTGCCGCGGTAAGGAGAGATTGACAGGCACGTGGACAGGAGGGTGAGGGTGAGGAAGCAGTGAGGTCATAAGTGTGACGGGACACCGCCGGCAGCCTTAAATACCGCTGGTTAGCGTGACGCTATCCGAAGCCAGCAGCACCTGTGGGGCTGTGGGTCTGTGGGTCTGTGGGGCTGTGGGTCTGTGGGTCTGTGGGGCTGTGGGTCTGTGGGGGGTGTGGGGCTGTGGGTCTGTGGGTCTGTGGGTCTGTGGGGCTGTGGGTCTGTGGGTCTGTGGGGCTGTGGGTCTGTGGGGCTGTGGGTCTGTGGGGGGTGTGGGGCTGTGGGTCTGTGGGGCTGTGGGGTGTGTCTGCAGAGGGAGCCTCTCGTTGGCATGGCAGGGTAAACCACGCCCACAGGCTCAGGGTCCCAGCTGAAACCCTGGCGCTGTGTTCAGAAGGAATGAGCATGCTGCGGAGGGACTGCCCACAGAGGAGGACGATGATGAAGATTACGCCAACCATAACCTTGTTCTGATGTTTTATTCCTTAGACTGAGGTCAGATACGAGATATTGTTTCAAGGGTTCTTGTGTGGGTATACCCCACACTGTGGAATGGGGAGTTTTTGTGGGTATACCCCACACTGTGGAATGGGGAGTTTTTGTGGGTATACCGCACTCTGTGGAATGGGGAGTTTTTGTGGGTGTACCCCACACTGTGGAATGGGGAGTTTTTGTGGGTATACCCCACTCTGTGGAATGGGGGCCCTTTATTTTTGTATGAGAGAAACACAGTTTAGCACAGCATACATGTAATTTATATTTTATTCTCCTGCCTTTGTTGATAACTTTCCAGAAACTATCTTAGTTAAGCCTTTCCCTTCATCTCTTTTTTCAGACATTTTAAGCTGGTCTATTTCAAATATGATGCCTACCAGTATCAGTTATATAATGCCATGACAGATCAAACTGGCATGTTTATTATTATTATTATTATTATTATTATTATGATTATCTGTGCACTTGCTGTATTCTTTGGTACTATGGAGACCCTAACATTAGCATGACCTAAAGGAGTACAACGCTCATCAGTCACTTAGTACTTAACCAACCGTTATATCTTTGCTCACAAATCATGTATGTCATTAAGTTCATGTATTTTTTTACATACCAGTTTAACACAGCTTCTGCTAATCTGTTAAGCACCCGTCTCCCTTCCGCCTGTTACCGAGCAACATGGTCCAGCCAAATACGGACGCTTACTTTCACATTTTATTATCACGTCTTCATACGCCAATGACTGTGCCTGTGTATGGACTGCTAATGATTTTAAGGTTTTAATTACCGTAATAAAAGGAGTCTCTGGATGACTGACGGCTGCTGAATGGGGTACTGATGTTCATCTCCCGCCACTGACACCTGAAACACTGACATACCCATTAAACCTGCCCCTACACGACGCACTGCCCCCGTCAAATAAAAACCTGCCCCTACACGACGCACTGCCCCCGTCAAATAAAAACCTGCCCCTACACGACGCACTGCCCCCGTCAAATAAAAGGGGGGGGGGGGAGAGCCAGTGTATAAGGGAGGGAAATCCCCCATTATCAGTTTAATAATAACAGACGGCCCTAAAAGTGGTGCTAAATGAGGTAATATACAAATGAAAAATATAGTTGTTGATTTAAAAAAAATATGCTTTTAGATTTTTGTTACAGCTGTTTTTCTACCCTAGTAGGCGCTTCTCTGCCAGAACAGCTGCTTAAATTAAATTTTTTTTTAAAATGAACTCATTAAGCCCTATTTTCAGCCATTTTACACATCATTATCCTGTGAAAAATGTATATTAATTTTTTTTCCTTTTCCATTTCACCATTGCTAATATCCCTAATGACCAGCGCTTCAAAAATATTTCAGATTTTTTCATCAAAATTGAAGATATTTTTTGCTGTGTTCAGCCATTTCCGCATTACACCTTTTAGAATGTAATGGTGCTGGATTCCACAAAACAGGATTATCGCAGTACAGCCCATAGGCCTCAGACACCACGCATTCTTTACAAGCTGTTCAGCCCTGCCATCAAACTCCATCTGGAGGAACCTGGAAACGCCTAAATCACAGCCTGTATCAAATATGAGAAAGAACATAAACACGGGGACACAGAACAGTCTTAGACAGTTACATTCTAATGTCATAATAAAGGTACAGACATTAGACTGACTGTGATGTCATAGTGAGGGCATTACATAGTGATTGTGTTGTCACAGTAAAAACACAGCAGTGATTGTGATGTCACAGCGAGGGTAGGGCAAAGAGCTGAACTCAGTAATGTTGTGCAGAGAGCATGAACACTTTTTCTTTCACTGAACCTCCTCTAGAACACAGCAGGAGCACAAGACCTCAAACTGTTTATTAAAGCTGACTGAACACCAAAACCTGAACACTAAGGACCCTTTATCCAACACCAGAGCCAAGCATTCCACAGCAGCTTCACCTCCAGAAGAGCGGGTATTTATTCGTTATAAAGGCCCAGTCACAGCATGTTCCTCTGGGCCGGTGTTGCCACTCCCATAATCCCTCAGTCTCCACTGTAATCCCCCCAATCAGCCGGCACTCCCACGGGAGGGGGGAGCTCTACATGGCCAATCGCAGCCCTCCATCCACCAGCAGCACCTGCCCTGTCACGTAGGGCGTCTCCAGGAGGAAGAGCACCGCCTGTGCCACCTCCTCCGGCTCGCCGAATCTGCCCAACGGGACGCCCCGAACAAGCTCCGCCTCCTTCAGCCCCGCCGTCATGTCTGTGCGGATATAACCTGTGGGAGGGACGGAGAGAAAATGCAGATGCACAGAGAATCACAGAGATGCACAGAGACACAGAGAATCAGAGAGATGCACAGGGACACACAGAGTAGCACAGAGAATCACAGAGACAAACAGAGAATCAGAGAGATGCACAGGGACACACAGAGTAGCACAGAGAATCACAGAGATGCACAGAGACACACAGAGTAGCACAGAGAGAATGCACAGGGACACACAGAGTAGCACAGAGAATCACAGAGATGCACACAGAGTAGCACAGAGAATCACAGAGATGCACAGAGTAGCACAGAGAATCACAGAGACACACAGAGAATCAGAGAGATGCACAGACTCAGATGCACAGAGACTCACAGAGAATCATGGTAAATGGTAAATGGACTGCATTTATATAGCGCTTTTATCCAAAGCGCTTTACAATTGATGCCTCTCATTTGCCAGAGCAGTTAGAGGTTAGGGGTTAGGTGTCTTGCTCAAGGACACTTCGACACGCCCAGGGCAGGGTTTGAACCGGCAACCCTCTGACTGCCAGACAATCGGTCTTACCTCCTGAGCTATGTCGCCCCAGAATCAGAGTCACAGAGACGCACAGAGACTCACAGAGAGTCACAGAGACTCACAGAGACTCACAGAGATGCACAGACTTTGGGGGGACACATTTTGGGGAGAAGTCGGGTCCCCTACCTGGAGCCAGCAGGTTGACGCGGATGTGGCGCGATGCCACTTCTCTGGCGAGCGAGCGGGTGAAGCCCTCCAGCCCTGCCTTAGAGGCGCTGTAGACACACTGCCCTGCATGCCCCTTCTGCCCTACAACCGACCCTGCACACAGAACAGACACCCTCAGCACAGACACCCCCTCAGCACTGACACGGCACACAGAACAGACACCCGCTCAGCATAGACACCCCCTCAGCACTGACCCTGCACTCACCACAGACACCCTCAGTACAGACCCTACACACAGCACAGACACCCTCAGCACAGACCCTACACACAGCACAGACACCCTCAGTACAGACCCTACACACAGCACAGACACCCTCAGCACAGACCCTGCACACAGCACAGACACCCTCAGCACAGACCCGACACGCAGCACAGACACCCTCAGCACAGACCCTGCACACAGCACAGACACCCTCAGCACAGACCCTACACATAGCAGACAGGCCCACAGCACAGACCCTACACATAGCACAGACACCCTCAGCACAGACACCCCCACAGCACTGACACAGCACACAGAACAGACACCCGCTCAGCATAGACACCCCCTCAGCACTGACCCTGCACTCACCACAGACACCCTCAGTACAGACCCTGCACAGACACCCTCAGTACAGACCCTACACACAGCACAGACACCCTCAGTACAGACCCAGCACACAGCACAGACACCCTCAGTACAGACCCCGCACGCAGCACAGACACCCTCTGCACAGCACAGACCCTACATGGGTTCTCTCCCTCTGGCCTACAGGACACTGAGATGGAGCTTAATGCCCATATAAGGGCAGGAGAGGGAACAGCAGTGTCATAACGACATGACCAACAGCAGAACGGAACATTCTGGTTTCCTGTCTGGAGAAAGTGGAACGCAGGAAACCACGGAGATCTCAGCTGACCGTGGCGTACTCCCTAAACACGAACCGCTACACCTCCACCGCCACCTCCTGGCCATTTGTTGTACTGCAGCGCCTTTCAGCCGCTGTAACTCTGTGAAACAACACTGACACTTCCCACCCAAAAATATGAGTGTGTGTGTGTGTGTGTGTGTGTGTGTGTGTGTGTGTGTGTGTGCACTTGTGTACGTGTGTTTGTGCAAAAGACTGTGAGTGAGTGTGTGTGTGTGTGTGAGGGTACATTTACATGTGCGTGTCTATGCACATGTACCCTCAGTCACAGCATGAGTGCTGACCTATGCTGACGATGGCCCCGCCCTGTTTGTGTGCGCGTATCCACGGTAACAGGATGAGTGCTGACCTATGTTGACGATGGCCCCGCCCTGTTTGTGGAGCATGCTCCGAAGCGCTGCTCGGCAGGTGAGCATGGTCCCCAGCAGGTTGGTGTGGAGCACAGACACCATGTCCCCCTGCGCTGCTCTCAACAAGAGCCCATCCCTGAGAGGGGGGGGAGAGGGAGGGAGGGGGGGGAGGGGAGGGAGGGGAGGGGGGAGGGAGGGGGAGAGGGGGACACATACACACACACCAAACACACACACACACACACACATATATGTATATATATATGCATTGCATGTATGCACAGATCAATCAAACCCTATTGCCTCTCCGACGTGATCATCATGATTTTTATAAAACCTGTTATATTTCAATTTTTGTCTCGCACGTACACACACACACACGCGCATGCATGCATGCACACATGCACACACACGAACACACGCATGCACACACACATGGATGCACATGCACACACACAAATGCACACACACAAATGCACACACAAACACACACCTGTTGACACCTGCAGCGTTGACCAGGTAGCGGAGGTTTCCGCAGGTTTTCTGTATGCTCTGGAAGGCCTCCTGCACCTCCTGCTCCCTGGAGACATCACAGCCCAGAGCCACGTGCTCCCCTGGGGGCCAGAGTCCCACAGCATGAACCCCAAAAACCCCCACCTCCAAACTCCTAACCCCTCTGACCCCCACCCCCAAACTCCTAACCCCTAAAACCCCCACCCCCAAACTCCTAACCCCTCTGACCCCCACCCCCAAACTCCTAACCCTCTGACCCCCTAACCCATGACCCCTGACCCCCTCAGTCCTCCTCCGTACTGTGGTTAGGAGATGGAGAGACACAGAGGCAGGGGTGGCGAATAGTTCATTTCAGACCAGTGGATTCCAAAGACGTTCACACGTAAAGCCCTGCAGAACCTCTCCCAGCTGAAGGCCTCTTTCAGCTCGCGGCCTGAAACGGCAGAGAGGAAGGGAGCCGCCCCCAGGCCTGCTCAGCGAGCCCCCAGGCCTGCTCAGCAAGCCCCCAGGCCTGCACAGCGGGGCCCCTAGGCCTGCTCAGTGGGGCCCCCAGGCCTGCTCAGCGAGCCCCCCAGGCCTGCACAGCGGGGCCCCCAGGCCTGCTCAGCGGGGCCCCCAGGCCTGCTCAGCGAGCCCCCCAGGCCTGCTCAGCGAGCCCCCCAGGCCTGCACAGCGGGGCCCCTAGGCCTGCTCAGCGGGGCCCCCAGGCCTGCTCAGCGAGCCCCCCAGGCCTGCTCAGCGAGCCCCCAGGCCTGCACAGCGGGGCCCCCAGGCCTGCACAGCGAGCCCCCCAGGCCTGCTCAGCGAGCCCCCAGGCCTGCACAGCGGGGCCCCCAGGCCTGCACAGCGGGGCCCCCAGGCCTGCTCAGCGAGCCCCCAGGCCTGCACAGCGAGCCCCCAGGCCTGCACAGCGGGGCCCCCAGGCCTGCTCAGCGAGCCCCCCAGGCCTGCACAGCGGGGCCCCCAGGCCTGCTCAGCGAGCCCCCCAGGCCTGCACAGCGGGGCCCCCAGGCCTGCTCAGCGAGCCCCCCAGGCCTGCACAGCGGGGCCCCCAGGCCTGCTCAGCGAGCCCCCCAGGCCTGCACAGCGGGGTCCCCAGGCCTGCACAGCGGGGTCCCCAGGCCTGCACAGCAGAGCGGCGGCTGCAGGTGTGGTGTGGGCGGGGCTTAACAGCAATGTGCTGTGTTGTGTGGGCGTGGCTTAATGGTGCGGCGTGGCGGGTGTGGTACCTCCGGCCAGCGTTGCCACAGCAGCTTGTGCAGCTTCCAGGTGTCTGGAAACCACGGCAACCCTGTGACCTCGAGCAGCCAGCAGCTGTGACACAGCTCGGCCAATCCCGCGCGAGCCCCCAAACACCACGGCCAGCTCTGACATTACAGCCCCAACCTGGAAACAGAGAGAATGTCCCTGCAGTGGGGTGGTCTTACTCCACACACACACACACACACACACACAGAATGTCCCTGCAGTGGGGTGGTCTTACTCCACACACACACACACACACACACACACACACACACACACACACACCCACACACACACACAGAATGTCCCTGCAGTGGGGTGGTCTTACTCCACACACACACACACACACACACCCACAGACACACACACACACACACACAGAATGTCCCTGCAGTGGGGTGGTCTTACTCCACACACACACACACACATACACACACACAGAATGTCCCTGCAGTGGGGTAGTCTTACTCCGCAAACACAAACACGCACAACTCACACATTCACCCCATCACAGCTAGGAATAAAGGTCTGGTATAAAAATACAGGAATTTGTGTATTTGGTGAAGCTCAGGAAAGACTACACTACAGTAAAAGTAACCCGCGCAACATGGCGGAGGGCACGCCCATATTCTGCGCAGATCCGCTGGGCTTTACGGATTGGCTGATATCTTGGGGTCATCAAACACAACGCCGCGCCACAAACCCAATCCAGTTAATGTTGTTTTTCCGCAAATGAATACTGGACTGGACTGTAGAACTTCAGAGGTTATGTTTTCACTACATTTTTTAGTGTTGCGGTATATACAAGTAGGCTGCAAGAAACCAGTATACCGGGTATTTGTTGTTCGGGTAGTTATCGCGATAATGCTATGCATTTGCTTTCAGTCTGTCCTGTTGTTCTGTTAGCTCACGTTAGCTAGCTGCAATTTAGATGTAATTTTAGCTGGGCTAGTTAACATAATACTTTTCGCTAGTTTCTATCGAAAAACAAAACCCAATAGTTTACACACGCTAATACGACAGTAGCATATCTTGATTAGCTAGGTTAGCTATTTATATCAATAGTTAGCCAGCTTGCTAAAGTTATATCGTCAACGTTATTCACAACCGCGGACCAGGTTTAAATGAGCAAGTCAAAGAATTGAACCCGCATTTCCTGCCACAATTAAACAAACATATCGTGGTTATTCAGCGATCGTTATGCAGAGTAAAATTTCTTAGATGGTACCCATTACGTTCTCAAAAGAAAGTACCTGTAAGCTAGTCCAAGTGCACGACCGCCATCACTGTTTATGTTGTGTAGTTCAGCATTACACCACGGGGCGGCGCCCGAGATTCGCAGATAGCAGGGCACGAGTGTGGCTTCAGATAACTGAACACAACAGGCCAACTTTCAGAAAGTGAAGGGGTGCGTAGGGCTGCTCTTTCAAATGCGACAGACTGCTCAATAGTCCTAACGGTTTTTTAAAAAAAAATTATTTAACTACTCATGTGGAGGAAACTTAATCTGGTGCCCGGATAGGCTGCTGTCATCGTTTAACTTGTCGGTCCTTTCAAGTGCAAATCTGTAACTAAACGGATTGTGCCTTTTTTTAGTCCACTTGATTTTTGTTTTACAATTCTGTGCAGTCTCCATCCACGCTTTCCTTACTACTGGTAAATATCTTCTGTCTTGTGCGGAAATGTATTATTTAAAGACATTTTAAATGAATTAAGAAAAAAATGACACTGTTTTCTTTGTTCTTTACGGGTGCTGCGCAGAGCTGAAATAATTCACCCCCCACGGCTGAATCCTTAAGCAGATGGTAGCCAGTGCACGGGCCGATAGACACGCCACGCTGCCCGCTGTCCTGTCCCGTGGGTCTGTCTGGGTCTCGTTTCTACGCCTCATATGCTAATATGTCGCAGTATTCTCACACCTCGATGACACTCGTTGATTATTAGATACTGTAAGCGTTGGTTTTCCGTCGTCACGTTTTCAGAACTGGTGATTTTTTTCTTCTTTGAATTTCGTGACTATTATACCAGTGATAAACAGCTTATGTTATCAATACAAACAATGGTGCAATAATGAGCGAATATTAATTTATGCAATTTTATTTTTGATTTGTGTCTGTAGCCTACTGAGACACGAGACACTGCCATGTGACTTCGGCAACTTAATGTATTCGGTTCCGCGTGCTGACACCGCTCGGAGGCTTTGTTCCTTTTGGGCAAGTTTAAGAGAGTCGTCATGGCAACAGGATCCGACGCCGCTGCCAGGAGTTCATACTGCGTGGATCAAAGGAGGAGCGCACGAGCGCGAGATTTCCAAGGAAATCTTGCGCGGGAAGCGTTTCGAACAGCGGTGTCTTTGAAGATGAATCACAAGGAAGCCTCAGCGCAGTAAAACCCATAGTGCCCTGTAATCTTTCAAAGAAGCAGAACTCCGGTATCGATTATTAATATTCATATTGAAAATGAGAGGAAAAACAAAATTCAATCTGATGTTGGGCCTACTCAAAACAAAAATACAAATCCTAGAAAAAAGACTCTGACCACCAACACCTTAGATTGGCTTTTATTTGAAAGAAAATCCGCTTGATTCATTTAAATAAATAAATATAATTTATGGGCTGCTAAGGGCAGTCAACCCCTAGCTGCTGTAGAAATACGGAGACTGCAGGATTATGTGTAATCCCAAACCACCCTGAAAAGGCACACATATGTAAGGGATAATCTGGGACGCGCTCTGTGTTTTTAAACTGGGGGATACAGGGCCGTCTGTCTGTGTTTGGACTGGGTTTGTCCCGCCAGCAGCATTATTCCACCCTACAAACCACAGATTGTGAAGGCGCACCTTTTTTTTTTTTCAGTAAAGAACACAATGTTAATCATATTTTCTCCTATTTCTTTAACCAAGAAAAGCTTTTAACCAGGAAACACTACATTTTATTTCAGTTTGTATTTTACACAATTTCTTTCCAATTTGACATCCTGTTCCTTTGCCTTAAATTGTTACCTTATTATTTAATCCTGTTTCAACATGATTTCGGGTTATCTTTGGGAACATGAATGCAGTAATGGAACTGGGAAAGAGGAGGGAGGGAAAGGTGAGAGAGGGGGAGGGGGAGGTGAGAGAGGGGAAAAGGGGGGAGAGATTGAACAGCCTGCTTGTTCGTTCAGACGTGCTCAAGGCAACAGCAGCACACCCACAGGCTGCGTTTCCTTATTTTCGAACTCATTTCTGTTACACTTGTGCTTTCCCAAAAACAGACATGAAATTACATTACAAGCAAAAAAACTGGATACAAATGTGGAAACCATTCGCTTTTATTATCGTAGTTATCATTAATGTTACAAAATGTGCTATCTCTTCCAATGCTTTACAATGTTTTGCACATAAATTGTGTCAAACATCTAGAGGATGCCAGCATTTTCGTAGCAGAGCTAACTGTAGAACATCTATTAAATCTATGTAAAAAGAATAATAAAGAAATTTAAAAAATCAAGTAAGTTGACTTGGCAAAGGCGCACATGTTAAGAGAACACTAGCGCCCCCTTGTGTTCTACCAAGGCAGGGCATTACAGAACAATAAAACAAACGCAGGTTTTTTTTCCAAAATAAGAGCATGAGCCAGCACCTGCCGAACATCACGAGTGTGTGTGCAGGTGTGATCCTGTGCTTTACAGCCTGGCATCGACAGCAATAAAAGGTAAATTGACAACCCTCACATGTAACGTGTAAAGTAACCATGGTTACAGGTAAGAGGCAGGGGGACTCACGGACAGACAGACAGACAGCATTGTGCAGAGCTGCATCAGGGCGTGGTCAAAGGTTGAAAACAGCAACAGCAGTAACCAGCCCAAAGACAGTGCATGCACCCTCTGCCATTAACCTGGGGGAAGGTCGTCATGGTTACCACCCACACTCCCGAAGACAAGGGACAAAAACCACATGCTGGAGCCCACCCCCCACACCCCCCCCCCCCCTTTCCAGCCCACACCCCAAAACAGCAAACACCATCATCACATACATCAGTCATAGAGTGGTTCCCCATGTTTCTGAAACACACACCAGTACACACATCTTTACATCTGAGGGGTACATCCACAGCAAAACACAAAAACCCAAAACCAGCTGAACCCCCCCCCCCCCCAAACCATTAATGATGGGCTTTTCAAAGCAAGTGTTTGGCACTTAATATCCAGGCAGTGTTTTCAATTAAGCAGTAAGCGGCAACTCAACTGTTTGCTGAGCGAACCACTTAATGACATAATAATAATCTCAACTCAAACACAAGGTCTAACAGTGCAAACCTGTCAATGTCAACCCCGATCAGCAGCCAAACAGCTCAGTTAAATTTACAAATGGTCAGTTCACAGGTGGGGGGCAGCTGCCCCCCCCCCCCTCCTCGGATTTATTGTGCTTTAAACAATTAAAAAACAAACGGTACCCAGTGTCACCCAGCTACCAGTCATCATATTCAAGTCTACTTAACAGTCACATGACACAAATCACTGAGTCTGTGTACAGCAGAGTCCACCGACCACCACACCAACACAGGAATAAAAACACAAATGAACAGCCTGTGTTTCAGAGTTTAAAACAAGAAACAAACGAGGCGCGTAAAAGCTGTAAGAGAAGCGTGTGGACATGAGCGTTTTGATTGGCCCCACCCCTCGTCCCTGCGCCGCTGTGATTGGCCCCTCCCCTCGTCCCTGCACCGCTCTGATTGGTCCCGCCCCTCGTCCCTGCGCCGCTCTGATTGGCCCTGCCCCTCGTCCCTGGAGGGGGAGGTTCAGCAGGATCCCCCCCCTAAAACACCCGATTAAACTCCCGTCCCGTCAGAACGACCGCTTCTGTAGAAATCATGAGAACATAAATATGAATATATTAATATATATATACTTTAAGGGCCAGAACTGCTCTGAGCGCAGAGGTGTTGCTCCATGAGAGTGGAACTGAATGAGCAGCTGCAGGTTTGGCCACCTAGCAACCAATTTCATAGGTAATTATACATACAGGAGTATTAGTAACTTTGATCTAATGGAGTGTACTTTCATTGATTAAAAAAATAATAAAACCACTATCTGTTCACCTAATAAATTAACAGCGAGGCCATCCCACAGTGCTTTGCTCCACCGGCCATGGGACCTGATCCCAACCCTAACCGCACCAGCTACAGTCCCTCGGACTGATCCCAACCCTAACCTCACCAGCTCCAGTCCCTCTGACTGATCCCAACCCTAACCTCACCAGCTCCAGTCCCTCTGACTGATCCCAACCCTAACCGCACCAGCTACAGCCTCTCTGACTGATCCCAACCCTAACCGCACCAGCTACAGCCTCTCTGACTGATCCCAACCCTAACTGCACCAGCTACAGCCTCTCTGACTGATCCCAACCCTAACTGCACCAGCTACAGCCTCTCTGACTGATCCCAACCCTAACTGCACCAGCTACAGCCTCTCTGACTGATCCCAACCCTAACCGCACCAGCTCCAGCCTCTCTGACTGATCCAGGGTCAGTGAAGACTGAAGCGCTGTGCAGGACCCGTTTCACCTGCAGACACTGTGGCCCCCAGGACCAGGGTAGAGTAGCCCTGCAGACACTGTGGCCCCCAGGACCAGGGTAGAGTAGCCCTGCAGACACTGTGGCCCCCAGGACCAGGGTAGAGTAGCCCTGCAGACACTGTGGCCCCCAGGACCAGGGTAGAGTAGCCCTGCAGACACTGTGGCCCCCAGGACCAGGGTAGAGTAGCCCTGCAGACACTGTGGCCCCCAGGACCAGGGTAGAGTAGCCCTGCAGACACTGTGGCCCCCAGGACCAGGGTAGAGTAGCCCTGCAGACACTGTGGCCCCCAGGACCAGGGTAGAGTAGCCCTGCAGACACTGTGGCCCCCAGGACCAGGGTAGAGTAGCCCTGCAGACACTGTGGCCCCCAGGACCAGGGTAGAGTAGCCCTACAGGCACTGTGGCCCTAAAGGGCAAGGGTAGAGTAACCCTACAGGCACTGTGGTCCCCAGGACCAGGGTAGAGTAGCCCTATAGACACTGTGGCCCCCAGGACCAGAGTAGAGTAGCCCTACAAACACTGTGGCCCCCAGGACCAGAGTAGAGTAGCCCCACAGACACTGTGGCCCCCAGGACCAGGGTAGAGTAGCCCCACTGACACTGTGGCTCTAAAGGGCCAGGGTAGAGTAGCCCTACAGACACTGCGGCCCTAAAGGATCAGAGTTAAGCAGCAATGCCCTACAGCTCTCACTATATTAACTAAATTGACCCTTTTTTTAAACCTAAGGCAAAACATGAAAATAAGTTAGATTTATAAAAATCACTATTGCTATAAACAGTTTGTCTTGCTTGATCTGTGACTCGTTGATTCTTCGAAGGCATTTTGCTTATATACAGTAAAGTGGGAAACATTAAAAGGCACACAATTAACACGTCAAATGTTACAGACCTCAAATAAAATATTTGAAAAAAGAAATTAAATGAAAAACTACTGTACTGCGCCCCATTCTGCTGTCTATTCATAGCATTAGTAGTGTGTGTGTGTATATAGTGTGTTGCAGTATGTGTGTTACGGTGTGTGTATAGTGTGTTAGTGTGAGTGTATAGTGTTACAGTGTGTGTATGGTGTTACAAAGAGTGTGTTACAGTGTGTTATGATGTGTGTGTTACAGTATGTGTTATGGAGTGAGTTACGGTGTGTGTTACAGTGTGTGTGTGATGGTGTGAGTTACGGTGTGTGTTACGGAGTGTGTGTGATGGTGTGAGTTACGGTGAGTGTTACAGGGTGTGTGTTACAGTGTGTGTGTTAGGGAGTGTGTCTAAGTGTGTGACGGTGTGTCTTACAGTGTGTGTGTTACGGTGTGTTACAGTGTGTGTGTGACGGTGAGTGTTACAGTGTGTGTGTGATGGTGTGTGTTACAGTGTGTGTTACAGGGTGTGTGTGGCGGTGTGTGTTAGTGTGTGTGTTACAGGGTGTGTGTGATGGTGTGTGTTACAGTGTGTGTGTGACGGTGAGTGTTACAGTGTGTGTGTGATGGTGTGTGTTACAGTGTGTGTTACAGGGTGTGTGTGGCGGTGTGTGTTACAGGGTGTGTGTGATGGTGTGTGTTAGTTTGTGTGTTACAGGGTGTGTGTTACAGTGTGTGTTACAGGGTGTGTGTTACAGTGTGTGTTACAGTGTGTGTTACAGGGTGTGTTACAGGGTGTGTTACAGGGTGTGTGTGACGGTGTATGTTGCAGGGTGTGTTACAGGGTGTGTGTTACGGTGTGTGTTACAGTGTGTGTTACAGGGTGTGTGTTACAGTGTGTGTGTGACGGTGTGTGTTACAGTGTGTGTTACAGGGTGTGTGTTACAGTGTGTGTTACGGTGTGTGTTACAGTGTGTGTTACGGTGTGTGTTACAGTGTGTGTTACAGTGTGTGTTACAGGGTGTGTGTTACAGTGTGTTATATGCTCAGTACGAAGCTCCCAGGGAACAGGCCGGTCCTGCCGTTTCTCTGCAGTGTCCCTTTAAACCAGCCGTCCTCTCTCTTCTTGTGCACAAACACGATGTCGCCCTCCTTCAGTTCCAGCTCTGCCTCGCTCTGCGGGGGGTAGGACACCACCACCCTGTACCTGCAGGACCACACACAACCGCACACGGTCAGGACCACACACAACCGCACACGGTCACTATCACACACTACCGCACACGGTCAGGACCACACACAACCGCACACGGTCAGGACCATACACAACCGCACACGGTCAGGACCACACAACCGCACACAGTCAGGACCACACACAACCGCACACGGTCACTACCACACAACTGCACACGGTCAGGACCACACACAACTGCACACGGTCACTACCACACACAACTGCACACGGTCAGGACCATACACAACCGCACACGGTCACTACCACACAACCGCACACGGTCAGGTCCACACACAACCGCACACGGTCAGGACCACACACAACCGCACATGGTCACTACCTACACACAACTGCACACGGTCAGGACCACACACAACTGCACACGGTCACTACCACACACAACCGCACATGGTCAGGACCATACACAACCGCACACGGTCAGGTCCACACACTACCGCACGCAGTCACTACCACACACTACCGCACACGGTCAGGACCATACACAACCGCACACGGTCAGGTCCACACACAACCGCACACGGTCAGGTCCACACACTACCGCACGCAGTCACTACCACACACTACCGCACACGGTCAGGACCATACACAACCGCACACGGTCAGGTCCACACACAACCGCACACGGTCAGGTCCACACACAACCGCACACGGTCAGGTCCACACACAACCGCACACGGTCAGGACCATACACTACCGCACACGGTCAGGACCATACACAACCGCACATGGTCAGGACCATACACTACCGCACACGGTCAGGACCACACACAACCACACACGGTCAGGACCATACACAACCGCGCACGGTCAGGTCCACACACAACCGCACGCAGTCACTACCACACACGGTCAGGACCATACACAACCGCACACAGTCACTACCACTGCAACACATCTGCAGACAAAGTCTCTATGCATTAATGCTGGGCTGTGCTGTGTTAGTCTGTAAATGCTGTACATGTTAATGCTATGCTGTGCTGTGTTAGTGCTGTACTGTGCTGTGCAAATGCTGTGCTGTGTTAGTGCTGTGCTGTACTGTGCCGTGTTAGTGCTGTACTGTGCTGTGTAAATGCTGTGCTGTGTTAGTGCTGTGCTGTGTAAATGCTGTGCTGTACTGTGCTGTGTAAATGCTGTGCTGTATTAGTGCTGTGCTGTACTGTACTGTGCTGTGTTAGTGCAGTACTGTGCTGTGTAAATGCTGTGCTGTACTGTGCTGTGCAAATGCTGTGCTGTGTTAGTGCTGTGCTGTGTAAATGCTGTGCTGTACTGTGCTGTGTAAATGCTGTGCTGTATTAGTGCTGTGCTGTACTGTACTGTGCTGTGTTAGTGCAGTACTGTGCTGTGTAAATGCTGTGCTGTACTGTGCTGTGCAAATGCTGTGCTGTGTTAGTGCTGTGCTGTACTGTGCCGTGTTAGTGCTGTACTGTGCTGTGTAAATGCTGTGCTGTGTTAGTGCTGTGCTGTGTAAATGCTGTGCTGTACTGTGCTGTGTAAATGCTGTGCTGTATTAGTGCTGTGCTGTACTGTACTGTGCTGTGTTAGTGCAGTACTGTGCTGTGTAAATGCTGTGTGGTACTGTGCTGTGCAAATGCTGTGCTGTTTTAGTGCTGTGCTGTACTGTACTGTGCCGTGTTAGTGCTGTACTGTGCTGTGTAAATGCTGTGCTGTGTTAGTGTTGTGCTGTACTGTGCTGTGTTAGTGCTGTACTGTGCTGTGTAAATGCTGTGCTGTGTTAGTGCTGTGCTGTGCCGTTGTAAACAGGGGCGGGGCCCACCTCTCACAGATGATTGGCCGGGCGTCCTGCTGCAGAGAGAGGAGGGAGGAGCAGGGCTGGCGGGGTGGGGGGGCGATGGGGACAGCGATGTCCAGCGGGCCACTCCTCCGGAACGAGGGGTCTGTACAGGGCAGGGCGGAGGAGGAGGAGGAGGGACTGGAGGAAGAGTCTGCCTCTGCAGGGCAGGGCCCTGTTCGGCTGTGGTTTCCCCCGGTGACGGGGGCGGGCAGCTCAGGCCCCACAGCCCCCTGAAGCCCCTCCCCTCCAATCGCCACGGCGACTGCAGCCTGCTCAGACTCCAGTGTGGGGGAGGAGGGAGGGGATGGGCGGGGCCTCTTCTTAGTGGACAGCAGCTTCAGCAAGCCTTTCTTCTCTTTCTATGAGGGAGAGAAGAGAGAGAGTATAAGAGGGGGAGGGAGAGAGAGAGAGGGGGGAGGGGGAGAGAGAGAGGAAAAGAGGAGAAAGAGTATAAGAGGAATATAGAGAACATAAGAGGGGGACGGGGGAGAGAGAGTGCGTGTGTGTGTGTGTGTGTGTGTGTGTGTGTGTGTGTGTGTGTGTGTGTGTGTGTGTGTGTGTGTGTGTGTGTGTGTGTACTGGGGGGGAGAGAGTGCGTGTGTGTGTGTGTGTGTGTGTGTGTGTGTGTGTGTGTGTGTACTGGGGGGAGAGAGTGCGTGTGTGTGTGTGTGTGTGTGTGTGTGTGTGTGTACTGGGGGGGAGAGAGTGTGTGAGTGTGTGTGTGTGTGTGTGTTGTTGGGGGGGAGAGAGTGGTGTGTGTGTGTGTGTGTGTGTGTTGTGTGTGTTGTACTGGGGGGAGAGAGTGTGTGTGTGTGTGTGTGTGTGTGTGTGTGTGTGTGTGTATGGGGGGGGAGAGAGTGAGTGTGAGTGTGTGTGTGTACTGGGGGGAGAGAGTGTGTGAGTGTGTGTGTGTGTGTGTGTGTGTACTGGGGGCGAGGAGTGCGTGTGTGTGTGTGTGTGTGTGTACTGGGGGGAGAGAGTGTGTGAGTGTGTGAGTGTGTGTGTATTGGGTGGGTGGTGTGTGTGTGTGTGTGTGTGTGTGTGTGTGTGTGTGTGTGTACTGGGGGGAGAGAGTGTGTGAGTGTGTGTGTGTGTGTGTGTGTGTGTGTATTGGGGGGGAGAGAGTGTGTGTGTGTGTGTATTGGGGGCGGAGAGAGAGTGTGTGTGTGTGTGTATTGCGGGCGGAGAGAGAGAGAGTGTGTGTGTGTGTGTGTGTGTGTGTATTGGGGGCGGAGAGAGAGAGTGTGTGTGTGTGTGTGTGTGTGTGTGTGTGTGTATTGCGGGCGGAGAGAGAGAGAGTGTGTGTGTGTGTGTGTGTGTGTATTGGGGGCGGAGAGAGAGAGTGTGTGTGTGTGTGTGTGTGTGCGCACTGTAACATGAGGAGGTGTCAGGTGCACTCCTACCTTGTCCAAGCGGCAGACAGCAGGGGCGGAGCTGCCAAGGGCAATGGGAGCGGTGTTGCCAGGGGCGATTGGAGTGGTGTTGCCAGGGGAGATGGGAGTGGTGTTGCCGGGGGCGATGGGCACAGCCATAGGCCTCATGGTGGTCTCACCCTCCAGGGGGGCGGAGCCAGCACCGGGAGTGGCCAGAGAGGCAGCGCTGACATTGGGCGGGGTCAGGGAGGCAGCGGCAGAGCTGAGAGCCACGCCCGGGCGGACGGGGCCGGGGCCGGGGCCGGGGGCGGGGACTGGCAGGTGAGGCAGGTACGCTGCTGGACCCTGGGCCTGGATGGGCAAGACTGCCGCTGTCGGACGCTCCTGACTGAGACAGGACGCTGGGGACAGAGCGACACACACAGGTGAGCTCACCTGTCCTCAGTCTGACTGCATTACAGGTGAGCTCACCTGTCCTCAGTCTGACTGCATTACAGGTGAGCTCACCTGTCCTCAGTCTGACTTACAGGTGAGCTCACCTGTCCTCAGTCTGACTGCATTACAGGTGAGCTCACCTGTCCTCAGTCTGACTGCATTACAGGTGAGCTCACCTGTCCTCAGTCTGACTGCAATACAGGTTTACAGGTCCCAAGAGAGTAATATACAGGTGAGCGTACCTGTCCTGTGAGAGGGAAGTGCAGGTGAGCTTACCTGTGCTGTGAGAGGGAAGTGCAGGTGAGCTCACCTGTGCTGTGAGAGGGAAGTGCAGGTGAGCTTACCTGTGCTGTGAGAGGGAAGTGCAGGTGAGCTTACCTGTCCTGGCAGCGTTGCGTGCCTGGTTCACAGTCATCTGCCCGGTCATGTGCAGAAGCACCTTGGCAGGCTGGCCGGGGACCACAGCGGTGGGCAGGGGGCAGGGGGGGAGGGGCTTACTGGGGTCGGCCCCTCCCACAGGCACTCCCAAAGGAGAGGAGGGGGTGAGGATGGTGACCCCGCGACCCGCCTGTGACCCCAGGGGCAGCGGCAGCTTGGCCTGAGCGCATCCTGCCCCAGTCCTGCAGACAGAGACCGCGAGACACACATTCAGCCACAGGGGGCGCTGCAGCAGGGATCTTACCCTGCAGTCCTACAGTGCTTCAGTCCCACAGGGCTTCAGTATCTACAGGAACAGGCACCGGTGTGCGTGTGCGCGTGTGCGCGTGCGCGTGTGTGTGCGTGCGCGTGCGTGTGTGTGTGTGTGTGTGTGTGTGCGCGTGCGCGTGTGTGTGTGTGTGCGTGTGTGTGTGTGCGTGCGGGGCAGGCCGCAGACCCACCTGCTGATGGGGCTCATGTAGTTGCCGGGGAAGACGCCGATCTTGCCCGTGTGCATGGAGGTGCCCTTAAACCAGCCGTCCTGGCAGCGCTCCAGGACCAGGAACATCTCCCCCTTCCTCAGCTCCAGCTCGTCCTCCTTCCGCGGACAGTACGGGAACATCGCCACGTACCTGCACATCGGACACAGCCTGTACTGCCACTGCACCATCATCATCACCATCATCACCACCATCATCATCATCATCTTCACCATCATCATCATCCTTACCACCGACATCATTATCACCATCATCATCACCATCATCATCACCATCATCATCATCATCACCATCATCATCACCATCATCATCATCATCATCACCATCATCATCATCATCACCATCACCGACATCATTATCCCCATCATCACTGTCACCATCTTAATGGTTGGAGAGCGGCTGGAGAGCGGCTGGAGAGCGGTTGGAGAGCGGTTGGAGAGCGGCTGGAGAGCGGTTGGAGAGCGGCTGGAGAGCGGCTGGAGAGCGGCTGGAGAGCGGTTGGAGAGCGGTTAGGGTTCAGATGGTACTCACACAGTGGGCCGCTGCCTCCCGCTAGGGTCACTGGTAGTGGGGGAGGGTCTCTGTCCAGGAGCCAATGAGGATGCAGCACCGATTGCAGAGGATTGTGGGGGAGGAGGTGGGGGAGGAGGAAGCCCGTCCTGGAGGGCAAACACAAGAAAAGGAAAGAAAACATCAAACACAGAAGACATCAAAAACAGCACAACCTCAGGACGCCTGGCTCCGCCCCCTCTCCAAGCCTGCACTTCCTGGTCCGGTCTGCAGTATGTTTGGAATAACGGAAGGCCCAACACCGCTACAGCACAAACACCACTACAATCAGCAACCGACTGACTGACTGACCGACCGACAGACCGACCGACCGACCGACCGACCGACCGACCGACCGACAGACCGACAGACCGACAGGCAGACAGGACAGACGACAGACAGACAGACAGACAGACAAACCGACAAACCGACAAAAACCGTCAGACAGACAACAGACGACAGGCAGACAGACAGACACAGACAGGCAGACAGGCAGACAGGCAGACAGGCAGGCAGGCAGGCAGGCAGGCAGTCAGACAGACAGACAGACAGACAGGCAGGCAGGCAGCCAGGCAGGCAGACAGACAGACAGACAGACAAACAGATGCCTCACCACTGGCACTGCCCCATAGCTGCTCTCTGGTGGGAATGTGAACACCGTTGCCGTGGTGATAGGACTGCTTGGAGGCGGAGTCACAATGAGGCCAGTTGTGCAGATATGAACCTGAGAGAGGCGGAGAGACCAGTCAGACACAGGCCAGTCAAAGCACACACAAGATGGCCGCCACGTTCGGACTCTGCAAGGACATGCTTCAGTGTGTGCAGTGTGTAGCGTGTTACCTGTGAGGGTGCGGTGTGTAGCACCTTACCTGCGATGGCGCGCTGCAGGACAGGCCCCCGCTCAGGCCCCCGATGCGTGCGGCAGCAGTGGGGTTGCTGGAGCTGAGCAGCACGGGGCCGCTGATCTCCATGCTGTGGCGTTGGGGCGGGGCCAGCGAGGCCTTGCCCGACATGCTCAGAGAGGTGAAGGAGTGCCGCTTCTTAGTGTTCCTCTTCCCCTCCCCCGCCTTCCCGCTCCCCGACGCCCCCTCACCCGCCCCCTCACCCCCCTCACTGCCCTTATCCTGCTCGATCAGCTGCTGCGCTGCCCAGTTAAACTACGGGGGGAGAAACAGGAGGGGGGGGGGGGGGGGGGGGGAGGAGGGGGGGAGAGGAGAGAGAGAGAGAGAGAGAGGAGGGAGGGAGGGAGGGAGAGAAAGCAGGGAGGGAGAAGATTGTCAATATGCAATTATTGTGCAGCATTAATGAGAATATTAACAGATTATTGTGCTGAATTAATGGACTGACACTGTGTTCTATTAATTGATTAATAATGAGCTGTATTAATGAGGAAATTACTGAACAGAGGGAGCATCATGAAGGCTTATAATGGGGGGGGGGGGCGTGATGCAGAGGGTGTAACACAACGCCTCCCCAGCCCTGAAGCTGGGGGGTCACAGCCTGTGCAGTTTTATTTTTGGGGAGGGGGGGGGGGGGGGTGGGGGGTGTGTGTAATAAACTGCTTTCTCCAGCCTGTGCTTGGGGGGGTTCAGAGAGGGGAGGCGACCCCCCCCCCCCCCCAAATACTTTCACTTCAGTACAATTCACAACACTTCCATCATTGGAACGTGACATTCTGAGACTGCCCCCCCCCCCCATCGCCATCGCTCTCCTCCCCCCTCAGCCACAGATCATTTACACGCACCAGATACTCCAGTCCACGATCCTCAAGCCTGTATCTCCTCCCTCCCTCAGCCACAGATCATTTACACGCACCAGATACTCCAGTCCACGATCCTCAAGCCTGTATCTCCTCCCTCCCTCAGCCACAGATCATTTACACGCACCAGATACTCCAGTCCACGATCCTCAAGCCTGTATCTCCTCCCTCCCTCAGCCACAGATCATTTACACGCACCAGATACTCCAGTCCAGTCTCAAGCCTGTATCTCCTCCTTCCCTCAGCCACAGATCATTTACACGCACCAGATACTCCAGTCCACGATCCTCAAGCCTGTATCTCCTCCCTCCCTCAGCCACAGATCATTTACACGCACCAGATACTCCAGTCCAGATCCTCAAGCCTGTAACTCGTCTCCTTGCCGCTAAAGCGGAGACATTCCAATGGGGTGTAGCTTCCGAATATTAAAGGTGTGGCTCATTTTACCTACAGCCAATGAAGGCCTCAGCTCATTGACCAATCAGCTCTTCTGGATTAGATCATCTGCCAAGTGATTGGAATGTGATGTAATATAATCTGGTCACCCACCAATCAGCTGGCTTTATCTCCACGCTGCTTGCAGAGCGCTCTGCCCAGACAGACCTGGGCAGAGATCTCACATCCCTCAGGTTCCCGTGTCACAGCACAGGAAAGGCCGGCTCACAGGATTAGTGTCACATGCAAGACTCTCCCTGTGGCTGGCAGCCTTAAGTACGGTAGAAACATGCTAGTGAGGAAACAGCCATCGTTCCCCGTGATCCCGTCTGCAAGCTCCACCTACCTCCACATAGGAAATGGGGAAGATCCCGATCTTATCTCCCAGCATGCCCTCTGCCCAGTTCTCATCAACCCGGCGAATTACCGTCAGAATATCGTCCTGGAGAGACAGACAGATACACACACACACACACACACACACAGAGAGTTGACTGGGCAGTCAGGGTGCAGGGCATTGTGGGAGCAGGGTTCAGGGCAGGGTGCAGAGCATTGTGAGTGCAGTAGTCTGGGTGCAGAGAATTGTGGGAGCAGTAGTTAGGGTGCAGGGCATTGTGGGAGCAGTAGTCTGGGTGCAGGGCATTGTGGGAGCAGTAGTCTGGGTGCAGGGCATTGTGGGAGCAGTAGTTAGGGTGCAGGGCTGGGTGCAGGGCATTGTGGGAGCAGTAGTCAGGGTGCAGGGCATTGTGGAAGCAGTAGTCAAGGTGCAGGGCTGGGTGCAGGGCATTGTGGGAGCAGTAGTCAGGGTGCAGGGCATTGTGGGAGCAGTAGTCAGGGTGCAGGGCATTGTGGGAGCAGTAGTCAGGGTGCAGGGCATTGTGGGAGCAGGGTTCAGGGCGCAGAGAATTGTGGGAGCAGTAGTCTGGGTGCAGGGCATTGTGGGAGCAGTAGTCTGGGTGCAGGGCATTGTGGGAGCAGTAGTCTGGGTGCAGGGCATTGTGGGACTGAGTGACAATGGTGGAAGAGGTGCTATTCTGAGCAGAACCGTGGGCAGACGGAGCTCCTCATTGGAGTGACACCAGCGTTACCATGGAAACCTCCCCCGCCTGTCAAGGGCCCACCGCAAGGGGCACCCTGTCAGAGCCCCCCTCACCCCCCCCCCCCCCCCGGCACAGAGCGCGTTACCCTACCCCCCGCCCCAGCGCTGACTGTGTGGGGCCTGTAGGGGTCCTGCTCTCATCTGTTAATTGCACTTTGGTCCTGCTGTGATGGATCATATTAACATCAGCATTAGTGTGACTGTTAACACACAGAGCCTCCCTCCCTCCCCCCTCCCTCTATCTCTCACCCCCTCTCTCCCACTCTCTCCCCTCTCCCGCTCCCTCCCTCCCCCGTCTCTCCCTCTCCCTCCCTCCCTCCCTCACCTCCCTCCCCCCCCTCCCCTCTCCCTCCCCCTCTCTCCACTCCCTCCCTCCCTCCCTCTCCCTCCCTCCCCCCCTCTCTCCCCCTCTCTCCCACTCTCCCTCCCCCTCCCAGGTAGGATAGCCGTCCCGTAAGTGTGCCGGGCCACGGCAGGGCAGAGCGCCCCCTGCTGGCCCACCCGCACACTGCGGCCGTCCCTCTCTCACTCACCTTGGAGAAGGGGAGGCAGTCCTTGTCGGCCTCCTTGTCCTTGAGCTCAAAGTCATATAGCGCCTTGCACTGGGGCGGCGGCTGGGGCAGGGGTTTGATTATCTGCACGAAGTTGGTGGGGAAGAAGCCGTGGACCCCGCCCAGCTCCCCGTGGTACCAGTTCTCGTCCACCTGCCGCCGCAGGATGATGATGTCACCTTTGCTGAACTTGAGGTCGCCGGGCTCTTTGCCATCGTAGTTGTACAGAGCCTTGGCACAGGGCAGCTGGGGCACACCCTGCAGAGAGGGGGGGGGGGGGGGGGGGGAGAGGGAGAGGGGGGGTGGAGGGAGAGAGAGAGAGGGAGGGAGGGAGAGAGAGAGAGAAGAGGGGGGAGAGAGAGAGGGAGAGAAGGAGAGGGGGGAGAGAGGGTTATAATCTGAAACTGATCAACATTTAACACAGACTATGTTTTCCCAATTCACCAGACAGTTCCTGTCTCATACCCAGAGCAGCAGCACTGATCCAACCACTGGCCCAGGTAACACCAAACATTCTCACAACGTTACTGGAATGTTCCGTCAGTGTTATAACACTGAGCCAGCGCTGAGCCAAGAACACCAGCAGACTCATGAGCCCGTTTGTCATTCACATCAGCCCTCAGGAAGAGAGCCCCGCCCCCCCTTACCAGCTGGCCCGCCCTGAAAAGGGCTCATTCAAATGTGCACACCCCCCCACCCCCCCAGACAGCTGAAAGAGCCCCTTCAGAGCCCCACAAAGGCTGCTTCTGGGTGAGAACAGAAAGGGCTGCAGGACGGGGTTCAGAGGGGCCAACTGGCTCCGCCCACTCCCCCTGCCATGCTCACAGAGCCCCGCCCACTCCCCATGCCATGCTTACAGAGCCCCACCCCCTCCACCTGCGCTACAGTAAGAGGCTAACGCAGCCCTGCTCTACAGTAGCAGGCTAACGCAGCCCTGCGCTACAGTAACAGGCTAACGCAGCCCTGCGCTACAGTAACAGGCTAACGCAGCCCTGCGCTACAGTAACAGGCTAACGCAGCCCTGCGCTACAGTAACAGGCTAACGCAGCCCTGCGCTACAGTAACAGGCTAACGCAGCCCTGCGCTACAGTAAGAGGCTAACGCAGCCCTGCGCTACAGTAACAGGCTAACGCAGCCCTGCGCTACAGTAACAGCTAACGCAGCCCTGCTACAGTAACAGGCTAACGCAGCCCTGCGCTACAGTAACAGGCTAACGCAGCCCTGCGCTACAGTAACAGGCTAACGCAGCCCTGCGCTACAGTAACAGGCTAACGCAGCCCTGCGCTACAGTAACAGGCTAACGCAGCCCTGCGCTACAGTAACAGGCTAACGCAGCCCTGCGCTACAGTAACAGGCTAACGCAGCCCTGCGCTACAGTAACAGGCTAACGCAGCCCTGCGCTACAGTAACAGGCTAACGCAGCCCTGCGCTACAGTAACAGGCTAACGCAGCCCTGCGCTACAGTAACAGGCTAGTTCCTCTCCAGAGTTTAGGAACCCAGCCAAAAGAGCAGAGCTGCTGTCAGAGACCCCTTCTTCAGTTAAGTGTGTGTTGGCCCGACGGTTGCCCTGGAGACGAGCGCATTTGTGCGCACGGCGCGTCCACATCGCCATGGGCACAGCCGGAGGGTCTGCGCAGCGACCACACAGTTGGGCAGCCTTTCTGCACCCCCCCCCCCCCCCCCCAATGGGACAGAATGGCGTGACCGGGCTCTCCTCATGAAAAAACCACGGGGGGGAAGGAGCAGGAAAAAGGTGGTTGTGTTCCCATCAGGCATGGCCTGTGTGCACTGCACATATTCCCTGCTGTGACACACACCACGCCAGACAGACAGGCACACATTACAGTCAGGTACTGACCACACGATCTGGCTCAAAGAGACTTACACTAATTACACCTTTAACACGCAATCCATTTACACAGCCGAAATGCACTGAGGACTTTCAGCGCCTTAACAAAGAACACAGCCGCCAAGCTGACCCTAACCACTACCCCACACGGCCGCCAGGCTAACCCTAACCCTAACCACTACCCCACACAGCCGCCAAGCTAACCCTAACCACTACCCCACACAGCCGCCAAGCTAACCCTAACCACTACCCCACACAGCCGCCAGCTAACCCTAACCACTACCCCACACGGCCGCCAGGCTAACCCTAACCACTACCCCACACGGCCGCCAGGCTAACCCTAACCAACCCCACACGGCCGCCACTAACCTAACCACTACCCCCCACGGCCGCCAGGCTAACCCTAACCCTAACCACTACCCCACACGGCCGCCAGGCTAACCCTAACCACTACCCCACACGGCCGCCAGGCTAACCCTAACCACTACCCCACACGGCCGCCAGGCTAACCCTAACCCTAACACGGCCCCCACACAGCCGCCAAGCTAACCCTAACCACTACCCCACACGGCCGCCAAGCTAACCCTAACCACTACCCCACACGGCCGCCAGGCTAACCCTAACCCTAACCACTACCCCACACGGCCGCCAGGCTAACCCAAACCACTACCCCACACGGCCGCCAGGCTAACCCTAACCCTAACCACTACCCCACACGGCCGCCAGGCTAACCCCAACCCTAACCACTACCCCACACGGCCACCAAGCTAACCCTAACCACTACCCCACACGGCTGCCAGGCTAACCCTAACCACTACCCCACACGGCCGCCAGGCTAACCCTAACCCTAACCACTACCCCACACGGCCGCCAGGCTAACCCCAACCCTAACCAGGCTAACCCTAACCCTAACCACTACCCCACACAGCCGCCAGGCTAACCCTAACCCTAACCACTACCCCACACGGCCGCCAGCTAACCTAACCCTAACCACTACCCCACACGGCCAGCAGGGTTGTGAGGGTGTTAAAGGGCCGGGAGCGGAACAGAGGCTGCAGGAGCGAGACGTTGCTGAAGGCGGGGCCTGGAGATTTTAACGAGGGTGTTTTAACGAGCACAGGTACGAATCGGCTGCCCCGCATCGTAAACCCTCCCCTCCAGGCTTTCAGCAGCGCTGAAATTCATCACCCTGCCGGCGGCAACGCGGACAGCACAAGGCCGTGCCTGCACAGGGGCATTGTGGGTATATATATATATATTTTTTTTTAAACACCGTTATCCATTTCCGCCATAAACAACCTCAGTGCCACACAAACAGCCTCTCATACAGGACCCTAGGGGTAGCCTGCATGTGCTCTCTCTCACACACACACACACACACACTCACTCACACGCTCGCACACACACACGCACGCACGCACGCACGCACGCACGCACACACAGCACATACACACACACACCATACACACACACACACACACACACACACACACACGCTCTCGTCACACACACACACACACGCACGCTCTCGCGCACACACACACACACACACACACACACAGACACAGGGTGCTTTTCTGCTTCTGGCTGTCTCTCTTATATAAAGGGCTTTCTAATGAAGCTCCAGCAGCACAGAAGCACTGGGACTTCCAGTCCATAACCTCTCCTCCTCCATCTTAGAGCCGACACAGCGACAGTGGCGAGCTCCCCCTTTCATTATGAATCAGCCATGTGGAAATAAAGGCTCAGCCACGCATGGGGGAATATTACAGGACACGCATCTCACCCACGCCTGCCTACGAGTCTCTGGCCACACGCCCATCCTGTCTGTCTGTCCCAGCTAGAGCCATGCCCCCACCTGTCTGTCTGTCCCAGCTAGAGCCATGCCCCCACCTGTCTGTCTGTCCCAGCTAGAGCCATGCCCCCACCTGTCTGTCTGTCCCAGCTAGAGCCATGCCCCCACCTGTCTGTCTGTCCCAGCTAGAGCCATGCCCCCACCTGTCTGTCTGTCCCAGCTAGAGCCATGCCCCCACCTGTCTGTCTGTCCCACCTAGAGCCATGCCCCCACCTGTCTGTCTGTCCCAGCTAGAGCCATGCCCCCACCTGTCTGTCGCAGGAGTAGCTACGCCCCTCTCCTTCCAGTGTGAGCAGGAGAGAGAGAGGTAGAGAGGGAGGGAGGGAGTAAGGGAGAAAGAGAGAGAGGTAGAGAGGGAGGGAGGGAGTAAGGAAGAAAGAGAGAGAGAGAGAGAGGGAGAGAGTAAGGGAGAGAGAGGGAGAGTAAGGGAAAAAGGGAGAGAGAGAGAGAGAGAGAGAGAGAGAGGGGGGGAGAAAGAGAGGGAGAGAGAGGGAGAGAACCCCAGGCAGGTGCACTGTGCTGTGCAAATACAGGCCACACACACACACACACACACCCCCAGCACTGCTCAGAGGTATGCTTCACAGTCACCTAGGTCATGTGACACCTTCACCCGTCAATCATCACCTCAGCCGCTCCCCTAGTCCCATCCCTTCTGATAAACAGAGGTGGGTGACACTGTGTGACCATTTGGCAATTTTCAGATACCCATCCCTAGCCCGGCATTCTAAAATTAAAATAATAGCCTAAATAAACTAATAAATAAAAATAACGAAACAGGAAGAGGCTGTCGTTGTTTTACCTTCAGCATCACTGGTGGCCAGCGTGAGTGACAGCTGTGCCCCCTGCCCCCAGACCCCCCACACACCACAGATGGGCCCCCCAGGGGGAATTTTCACACACAGACGCCCAAAGTCCCAGCGGGGTGGGGGTGGGGGTAAGAACAGCCACATTATCCACCAATGAAACGGCACCTTCAGACCCTCTGCCCTACCTGCGCAATGTGCCCGTCACACCTGCGCAGACGGCCGCAGGGTTGAGAATGTGCCCGTCACACCTGCGCAGACGGCCGCAGGGTTGAGAATGTGCCCGTCACACCTGCGCAGACGGCCGCAGGGTTGAGAATGTGCCTATCACACCTGTGTCTGCAGCGAGTTCAGACCTGCCCACCGCCAGAGAACATAAGCCCCGCCCCTCCTGACACAGAAAAACAAAAATACAATATCCCTCCCCGAGAGCCAGCTGTCTCAGCCTCTGCCTCCCCTAAAGGAATTCCATGTGTCACCCCCCCTAAGCAGGTCACCATGGCAACAATATAATCACCTGAATCGCTCTGCTGCCCAGTTCTATGCAGTTGCGACAGCCTTGAGCTAACTCAGCTTCACCCTGCTAATTCACCACACAGCGCTAACTCCGCTTCACCCTGCTAATTCACCACACAGCGCTAACTCCGCTTCACCCTGCTAATTCACCACACAGCGCTAACTCAGCTTCACCCTGCTAATTCACCACACAGCGCTAACTCCGCTTCACCCTGCTAATTCACCACACAGCGCTAACTCAGCTTCATCCTGCTAATTCACCACACAGCGCTAACTCAGCTTCATCCTGCTAATTCACCACACAGCGCTAACTCTGCTTCACCATGCTAATTCAGCACACAGCGCTAACTCCGCTTCACCCGGCTAATTCAGCACACAGCGCTAACTCCGCTTCACCCTGCTAACTCCGCTTCACCCTGCTAACACAGCTTCACCCTGCTAACTCAGCTTCACCCTGCTAATTCACCACACAGCGCTAACTCAGCTTCACCCTGCTAATTCAGCACACAGCGCTAACTCCGCTTCACCCTGCTAATTCAGCACACAGCGCTAACTCCGCTTCACCCTGCTAACTCCGCTTCACCCTGCTAACACAGCTTCATCCTGCTAATTCACCACACAGCGCTAACTCCGCTTCACCCTGCTAACTCAGCTTCATCCTGCTAATTCACCACACAGCGCTAACTCCGCTTCACCATGCTAATTCAGCACACAGCGCTAACTCAGCTTCACCCTGCTAATTCACCACACAGCGCTAACTCAGCTTCACCCTGCTAATTCACCACACAGCGCTAACTCTGCTTCACCATGCTAATTCACCACACAGCGCTAACTCCGCTTCACCATGCTAATTCAGCACACAGCGCTACCTCAGCTTCACCCTGCTAATTCAGCTTCACCCTGCTAACCTCAGCTTCACCCTGCTAATTCACCACACAGCGCTAACTCCGCTTCACCATGCTAATTCAGCACACAGCGCTAACTCCGCTTCACCCTGCTAACTCAGCTTCATCCTGCTAATTCAGCACACAGCGCTACCTCAGCTTCACCCTGCTAATTCAGCACACAGCGCTACCTCAGCTTCACCTTGCTAATTCAGCACACAGCGCTACCTCAGCTTCACCCTGCTAATTCACAGCACAGCGTATCCTCAATCAGCCAGTCACAGAGTATAAATTCTAGCATTCAGCCGATCCTCTGAATCGACAGCAAATCCTGAGACCCCCCCAGAAACAAATTAAATAAAATTTAAGAAAATAAAACAGCCCTGAGCAGAGCAGAGCCACTGGAGTCCTTCATTTCACACATTATGAATGAGATAAACTGACACAGGAAGCACCACGTCCTCGCGGAACACTCTCACAGAACACAAACACAGGAACGAACGGTCCCCCCGTCAACCGAACTCAAGGGAAAACATAAATCACTGCAACAGGTATCTTTCCAAACACACAAAACAAACAAGCACGAGAGAGCGTCAGTGAACACAGCAAACCAGAACAAAACAAAGACAAAACAGAAAATGTAGTCATGACAACAGCCTGAAACAAGCACTGCCTGATTCCCGCCCTGGTTCCAGCTCTACAGTGGGAAAGGGCTATAATGAGCCAGCCTGGTTCAGCTCTACAGTGGGAAAGGGCTATAATGAGCCAGCCTGGTTCAGCTCTACAGTGGGAAAGGGCTATAATGAGCCAGCCTGGTTCAGCTCTACAGTGGGAAAGGGCTATAATGAGCCAGCCTGGTTCCAGCTCTACAGTGGGAAAGGGCTATAATGAGCCAGCCTGGTTCAGCTCTACAGTGGGAAAGGGCTATAATGAGCCAGCCTGGTTCCAGCTCTACAGTGGGAAAGGGCTATAATGAGCCAGCCTGGTTCAGCTCTACAGTGGGAAAGGGCTATAATGAGCCAGCCTGGTTCAGCTCTACAGTGGGAAAGGGCTATAATGAGCCAGCCTGGTTCCAGCTCTACAGTGGAAAGGGCTATAATGAGCCAGCCTGGTTCAGCTCTACAGTGGGAAAGGGCTATAAAGAGCCAGCCTGGTTCAGCTCTACAGTGGGAAAGGGCTATAATGAGCCAGCCTGGTTCAGCTCTACAGTGGGAAAGGGCTATAATGAGCCAGCCTGGTTCAGCTCTACAGTGGGAAAGGGCTATAAAGAGCCAGCCTGGTCCAGCTCTACAGTGGGAAAGGGCTATAATGAGCCAGCCTGGTTCAGCTCTACAGTGGGAAAGGGCTATAATGAGCCAGCCTGGTTCCAGCTCTACAGTGGGAAAGGGCTATAATGAGCCAGCCTGGTTCAGCTCTACAGTGGGAAAGGGCTATAAAGAGCCAGCCTGGTTCAGCTCTACAGTGGGAAAGGGCTATAATGAGCCAGCCTGGTTCAGCTCTACAGTGGGAAAGGGCTATAATGAGCCAGCCTGGTTCAGCTCTACAGTGGGAAAGGGCTATAAAGAGCCAGCCTGGTCCAGCTCTACAGTGGGAAAGGGCTATAATGAGCCAGCCTGGTTCAGCTCTACAGTGGGAAAGGGCTATAATGAGCCAGCCTGGTTCCAGCTCTACAGTGGGAAAGGGCTATAAAGAGCCAGCCTGGTTCCAGCAGTACAGTGGGAAAGGGGTATAATGTTTACTCACCCTAACCAGAGTGCTCTTGGCCTGGACCCTCTGTAATGGCAGGCCTGGGACGCCCTGCTCGCGAGGCCCCCTGCTGGCGATGGCGGTCGTGCCGTTAGCCGCCGCACCCCCCGCAGTCCCGCCCCCCCCGGGCCGCCGCGGCCTCTGCTTGATGCCGTCCAGGAGTCGCACCAGCAGGATGTTGCTAGGCAACTCGTCCACGCCCGCCTCCACCAGGCTCCGGCACTCCGGGCACCGGAGCTCCGCCCTCGACGTCACGATGCCCTGCAGGCACCGGCGGCAGAAGGTGTGTTGGCACGGCAACACCTTGGCCGAGGCGTCCAGCCGCTCCAGACACACGGGGCACTCCAGCAGGTCCAGCAGAGCCGCCTCGTCCATCTCCGTCCTCCCTCGCCCCGACAGCCAGTCCGTGAGCCGGGGCCCAACGCCGGCCTGGCAGCTCAGTCTCCCGTTCCGCGGCAGCTGTTGCCCTCCATTACGTCACGTCCATGTCCCCTCTATCGCCATGGTACCTGCGTCTGCACAGCACGGGGAAAGTTAGAACGGGCAGCCTGCCGCCGCTCGCGAGCATCACCTCCTGACCTCGCAGCCCTGCCGCAGCCATTAGCGATCAATTACGCGCCGATTTCATTCTCCTGCCGCGCGCCCGAGGAGCCCGGTTCCGTAAGAAATCCGTGGTATGTTACAAAGTTCAATAGCGTCGCATTCCGCAGTCCGCGTTATCTCCCCTGATCACGCCCCTGATATGCGTGCACAGTGGAGTCAGAATGCATGTGGAAACAGCCCGTTTGACGCGCTCATTCCGCGCTTCGCTTCGGACCGCTCTCTCCGTTCGGACAGAGATCGTTTCCAGCTCCCCAGTTCCAGCCCATTATTCACACTAGCGCGACGCACGGCTCCCGTTACAAAATGCTTAAAAACAAGTGTTCACTGGCTGGCTAAGCAAAGCCTAACTACACAACATAGCAACAGAACAAGTACGCAAACACGTACTTTCACGTGGGTAAAAAAAAGAAAGAAGATATGGTGACTGGTGGCATTGGCCGATGTTGTTTTTTAATTTTTTTTACTAGCTACCGAGGTCGTCGTTGGGCGCATCTGTTTCCTGCTACTCGGCACATTTGGTGTCAATCCTAAATTAATCCCTCAATTAACAGACTCCCAAAAGCGGTTAGCAACAAACACTCCCTTACCCCGCTCATTAACACGCATTTAGCCTACAGCAAACCACCATTTGCGTAGAGGGTAGCAAATTGCTTTGTTTCATTGGCTAAAGTAGCTACTGTATATCAAGATACTTTGTGGTGTTACAATTGTGTAACTAGCTGGCTAACTGTAAACTACTTGAGTAGAAAATAGCCTAGTGTTTTCAAACGTATCATCACGCCTTACAAATAGTGATGCATTCAATTCAGTTTTACAGATTTAGCAACAACCTGGTTAATTCACCTCTAAAATCGAACCTTTAGACGCATGGCTAAATCGGGGACTTTTCGGAACAGTGTCCATTGAATACAGCGTTAGCACCATCTAACGTTAGGGATTCTGGGATTTAAAATATTTAATCACTGATGTTTCCTTTCAAGCCTACATAATATCCCAATCGCAGCACTGCGGTGAAGCAGCCGTACAGCCCATCCTGGTGCAGCTATAGGCTCGCTTGCTCGTGCCAGCGTTATAACTCGACTGGGAGAGCACGGAAAACCAGCTAATGTCCGTTCAGCTAAATAAAAACACGCTTCCAATTCCCCGAACAGACCGAGCAAAGCATATAGTTAGTTTCACGCAGCGTTGGTAACTATCCCTTTGGGAGGCTAGTTAGGGTTAGCCAAGTTGCTACTGAAGTGACGATTTAAAGTTCAGCTCATCCGCAAACTCTCGTAATGTATCTTTTTCTTTAGGTTGCTAGCTAGACTCATATATCAGGTGACTTTCTAACCACACACTTTCAACTAACTTTATAAGCAACCACAACTGGTTCAAGTTGCGGTCTTACCTCGAAGTAGGGCCCCTTGGATCACCCCCTCCTCGTCTCACCAAACAATTTCTCCCGGACTTAGAAAGACTGCGCGAGGCTGGCTGGTGCTCTGGATAACATCCACACAAACCCCCCTTGTTTCAGGAAAAGCCGTGAATTGTGAACGCTGCTTGCCCTCCGTTTAACACGAAGGAAAGCTCTGCGTTTCCAGGTCGATGGATCCCCGACGCAGTACAGTGATTAAAAACCGGAATTGTTCAGATAAACTCAGGATTTGGAAGAAGAAAGAGCGACCCTGCACCGCTGCTCCAGCGCCATGATGAGCTGAATTGATTTTAAGGGACACTCCCAGTGTGTATGGCGACGCTAGCTGGTCGGGTGGGCTATCTTAGATATCCGATTTCCTTCTCAAATGACTCTCTCCCCCTCAGTGCTATAATGCCAAATACATTAATGCAGTTCACATTTTACGACGAATGTGGCATAACGCAGCTAAAGATAAAAATATGGGATGCGCAGTATTCTCAAAATTGTAATTATTCAACTTAACACACAGCGCTAGCGGTGTTTTTGCACCCGAAATAGAGCTCCCAGTTGAAATTTGTCTGAAGTTGTAGGCTAGTTTGCTGTGCCCGCCCGCATTGAAGAAGCCCGGCGCTGGGCTACTTGGCAGAGGGTTTGTAACGGACGACTTCGGTGCGCCTTTAAACCGTAAACGGGGGCCGGTCCGGGGGTGTACGGGGAAGAGGAAATATACTTGCTTTTGGAGGAAGACTAAAGTTCAGACTAGACCCCCCTACCACAATCTGAACAAACACTGTGGCATTTCTTCGGCGAATGATATGGCGTGTTTTAAGTGCACAGGACTCGGTCGAGACACTTCTACCTAGCTGTTCCAGCGACAACACAAAACAGTCGACTGGAGTACGCTACACTGCTTCGATAGTGATCTTATTTAGTTACACACACCCAGGTAAACTGAAGGCAGCTAGTACTGTGTCCCACGTAGATAAATTACCTAGACCTTGGAAAAAAAGATCCGACGTCACTGAAAATAATAGCAAAATGCTCAATAGAGATCACCTGATGAGCAGATGTTTCAAGTGTCAAGTTAAAAGTTAAAAACTAAAATGGCTATAGTTAAAAACACCGCCCGATTCCATTCATTATATTTTATTTTCACACGCTGATGCTGTTCAACCCAGCACGTTGTACTGCTCAGTACTACACACTGTAATAAGTGACGTCCTTGCGAACTAAATACTTGTGAACTAAACGCCATTCTAGCGCTGAGGAAAGTCCAAACGTGACGTCATGTGGCATTTTGAGCTTCCATTGCGTTTGGAGACCTGTTGAGGTGTTGGATAGATCACCACGTCCCCGCACGAGCCCCAGACTGGATCAGACTGGACCTTTACTGCTATGTCCCACTTCACCACCATGTTTCACCTGTATCCCATATCCTATATGTACCCCATACACTCCACCTGTATCCCATATCCTAGGTGCACCCCATACACTCCACCTGTACCCCATATCCTATATGCACCCCCATGCACTCCACCTGTATCCTATATCCTATATGTACCCCATACACTCCACCTGTATCCCATATCCTATATGTACCCCATACACTCCACCTGTATCCCATATCCTACAGGTACCCCATACACTCCACCTGTACCCCATATCCTACAGGTACCCCATACACTCCACCTGTACCCCATATCATATATGCACCCCATACACTCCACCTGTACCCCATATCCTATATACACCCCCATACACTCCACCTGTACCCCATATCCTATATGCACCCCCATACACTCCACCTGTACCCTATATCCTATATGCACCCCCATACACTCCACCTGTACCCCATATCCTATATGTATCCCATACACTCCACCTGTACCCCATATCCTATATGTACCCCCATACACTCCACCTGTACCCCATATCCTATATGCACCCCCATACACTCCAGGTACCCCATATCCTATATGTACCCCATACACTCCACCTGTATCCTATATCCTATATGCACCCCCATACACTCCACCTGTATCCTATATCCTACAGCTACCACAGATACTCCACTCAAAACACAAGATTCCCCCAGTTTACCCCCATGTTTAATTTGTACCTTGTGAGCTCTTGAACCCTTTTAAGTGGGGTGACTTACATACCTGACTCCTCCCCCTGGCCCCCTCATGACCTGTGGCAGACACGCCCTCCTCTGGGCTGTTCACCTGCGTCTCACCTGGATGATCAAAGGTCACCTGCGTGGCGTGGTGCCAGAGGGGCGCGGCCTCCCTCCCGCTGCACAAACAGGCCAGCAGGTAGACGTGCAGGTGAGCACGGCGCCAGCAGATGTGATGTCACGCGTCACCTGCCCCCCCGCACAGTGGCACACCTGGAGCTCCACACGCGGGCCAGCAGACCGCCATCCAAACCGCCTTTACACCTTTAACAGGATTTTTGCCAAGTTTTTTGCTTTTCCGTGCTGTGGTCCAGAGTGTGATCTGAGCAGACTCACCCTGCCCAGACCTGCCTTGCTCTCTGTAATCCCTCTTTTCTTCTTTTTTAAAGAGAGAAATCTCCTTAACAGCAAGTCAGGTGGTCTCCAAAGGAGGCTGATGCGTACAATAAGTCAGAGCTAAATAATAAAAATCATGCCTGTCAGTCAACATAAATTCACATAAACCCTGGGGGGGGGGGGGGGGGGGGGTGCACATGTTCTCAAATGACCCCAGGAGAGGGCAGTAGAGGAAGGGTCTGTGGCTCACCCGGGAATAGAGAAACACCAGAATAAAAACTTAATCCAAGTCACTCAGCTGTGTATATGCTGGGGGTTTGTTAGATGCTGTTTGTGTGAGAGCACATCCTGTGTGAGATACTGTGTGTGTGAGACACAGTGTATGCAGTACTGTGTGTGTTACTGTGTGTGTGTGAGAGCGTATTCTGTGTGAGACTCTGTGTGTGTGATACTGTGTGTGTAAGAGCGCATTTTGTGTGAGACACTGTGTGTGTGTGAGACACTGTGCGAGATACTGTGTGTGAGAGAGAGATGCTCTGTGTGTGTGCGAGATGCTGAGTGTGTGTGAGAGAGACACTGTGTGTGAGAGAAAGATGTTGTGTGTGAGAGAGGCACGGTGCATGTGAGAGATGCTGTGTGTTTGTGTGTATGCCTATGTGAGTGTGCATGTGTGTGAGTGCGTGCTCATGTATGAGTGTGTGTGCGTACGTGTGCAGCTCTCACTACGAACAGGACACTGTGCAAGCATCTCCTCCGCCCCGTCCGCTCCGTCTTTTATCAGCTTGTGTGGCGCGAAACTGCGTCTTGCTTCGTCTCGCCCATCGGACTTCTGGGAATTCAAACAGGCAGCTGATTAATTATGAACCAACGCGGACCTCCAGGGACTGAAAAACTAGGTCTTCCTTTCAGCATTATCTTGGCCCGACTCACTTTACCTGCCCTATCAATTTCCGTCAAATTCATTCTTTTGAGAGCGCGGAAAACGCGGCGGGTTTGCAGGGCGCGAGAGCGTAGTGTTTACCTGCGTGCCCCTCTCAAATAAAACGCTGATAACAATTAAACTGATTTTTTATAATGGGTCACCTGCTTGATGTTTAACAAGCAGAGGACTGCTGCTTAAATGTTTAAAAATAATAATTCATACAGCTAGTTTATACTGGTGCTGCGTATCGGAGGTAGCCTAAACACACGCTTGAATACTTTCGACTGGATAATTCAGCAGCTGCCAATCACAAAGGGTTTGGCGGTATTCTCGGCAAGTACGCACATTTGTGACTGACGGCTCATCCATCGCATTCATAGCAGATAGCGGTCATTGCAGGCAGTGCTTACAGCAGGTAGTGCTAGTAGCATGTAGCATTCATAGCAGATAGCGGTCATTGCAGGCAGTGCTTACAGCAGGTAGTGCTAGTAGCATGTAGCATTCAAAGCAGATAGCGGTCATTGCAGGCAGTGCTTACAGCAGATAGTGCTAGTATCATGTAGCATTCAAAGCAGATAGTGGTCATTGCGGGCAGTGCTTACAGCAGGTAGTGCTAGTAGCATGTAGCATTCAAAGCAGATAGCGGTTATTGCGGGCAGTGGTAACAGCAGGTAGTGCTGGTAGCATGTAGCATTCAAAGCAGATAGCGGTCATTCCAGGCGGTGCTTATAACAAGTAGTGATAGCGTGTGGTGTATATAGCAGGTGGGATGTGCTGGTCTTGTAACCTAAAGGTCATAGTTTTTTTTCCTGGATGGGGCACTGCCATTGTACCCTTGAACAAGGTACTTAACCTGCATTGCTTCAGTATCTATCCAGCTGCATAAATGGATGCAATGTAAATGCTGTGTAAAAAGTTGTGTAAGTTGCTCTGTATAAGAGCATCTGCTAAATGCCTGTAATGTAATGTAATGGATGTGTAATACTGTAACAGTGCAGTGTAATTCTGTAACAGTGCAGTGTAATACTGTAACAGTGCAGTGTAATACTGTAACAGTGCAGTGTAATTCTGTAACAGTTCAGTGTAATACTGTAATAGTGCAGTGTAATACAAACCACAGGAGAAAACAAACCACAGGCAGGAAATAAGAAAGGTGAGCATTTATTTTTACATACAAAGTTACATAATATCTGCTTTATTATCAAAGACAAGAACCCCTAAGTGCAGATCGGCTCACACACGCATGCACGCGCGGTCCGGCACACTTTCACACACACACACAGTCGTAGCGCTGGATGAACTGATAAAAAGAGTGAAAAAAATGCATTTCAAAAAGTGTTTTCTGTTCATCAAAAAGTGCATATAGGGAGTGAGTGGGTGTGGCCTGGGTGTGGGCGTGGCCTGTGATGACGGAAGCACTGGAGGAGGGGAAGCTTTGCGTTTGGAATGAATACTGAATCCCTGATGAGCAGCTGGGTGTGGCCAGAGGCCCAGAGCTCCGCCCTGCCAGGGAAAGACTGCTGGACCCTGACACGCACCAGGGAAGCCCCGCCCACCTGCACTCTGTGTGTGTGTGTGTGTATGAGACAGTGTGTGTGTGTGTGTAAGACAGTGTGTGTGTGTGTGTATGAGACTGTGTGTGTGTGTGTGCGCCTGTGAGACAGTGTGTGAGTGTGTGTGTGTGTGTGTGTGTGTGTGTGTGTGTGTGTGTGTGTGTGCGTGTGCGTGAGACAGTGTGTGTGTGTGTATGTGTGTGTGCGAGACTGTGTGTGTGTGAGACAGTGTGTGTGTGTACGCGTGTGTGAGACTGTGTGCGTGTATGTGTGTATGGGTGAGAGTGTGTGTGTGTGTGCGTGAGAGAGAATATGCATGTATGTGCATGTGAGAGAAAGTGTGTGTGTGTGTGTGTGTGTGTGTGTGTGTGAGACTGTGTGTGTGTGAGATAGTGTGTGTGTGTGCGCGTGTGTGAGACTGTGTGCGTGGGTGTGTGTGTGTGTGTGTGTGTGTGTGTGAGAGAGAGAGAGACGATGCCTACAGACACACAGCTATGGAATGACATTCAGAATGACACTTTGGTTAAGAAACATTTGACTCTACAGAACAGTCTTGAGTGAAATCATTTAGAACGAGGCGTCTCTTGGTAAACGCGGTGCTGAGTGAGTATCACTGGTGCCCCCACTCCCCAAAAACACCCCCTCCCTCGCCCTCTTCTCCCACACGTATTGCATCCTGGGAAGACATAAGTCAGCTTGCAGAGTGTCAGGGGCTGCCAGCAACCTGGAAGAGTTACTCCTCTTCATCATTGTCTGAGAGAGAGAGAGAGAGAGAGAGGGAGGGACAAAGAGAGAGAGAGAGGGAAGGGAGAGAAATTTACTCAGATTTTTAAACTCATAGAAATTATATAATTTTACTTATTATAATACCCTCAACAACCTGGACACAGGCTTTGCTTCTGAATGAACTTATAATTAGTCATGTTCGATCAAGCTGTACTGGATATTCATCTCAGTTTAACATCACTTAGCACAAATTTGTACCATGCAGAGCCAAAATGGCGTCCTAATACAGAAAACGCTGCTTAAGTTTGTGGAAACTAGCCTGACTGCAGTGGGAGGGAGAGGAGGTTCTGCGGGTCTTTGGGGCTGCTGCAGGTTAGGGTTACTGCTCTCTCTTTCTCTGGCCCCCTTTCCCAGAGGGACTCACAGGCTTGCAGAATCTCTCACATAACAAGGCTCCATGGACACAGGGCTCTCATGTGGTTGGTTAGTCAGTTGTTCGTAAGAGTTAGTTGTTAGTAATAGTAAGTGTTTAGTAATGATTAGTTAGTCAATAGGTTGTCATGGTTAGTTGGCTAGTAGTTAGTAACAGTCAGCTGTTAGGAATGGTTAGTAAGTGGTTAGTCGGTCCGGGGACAGGGTTTTTGGGGGTACTCTCTGATGGTCCGGGGACAGGGTTTTGGGGGTACTCTCTGACGGTCTGGGGATAGGGTTTTGAGGGTACTCTCTGATGGTCCAGGGACACGGTTTTGGGGGTACTCTCTGATGGTCCGGGGACAGGGTTTTGGGGGTACTCTCTGATGGTCCGGGACAGGGTTTTGGGGGTACTCTCTGATGGTCCGGGGACAGGGTTTTGGGGGTACTCTCTGATGTTCCGGGGACAGGGTTTTGGGGGTACTCTCTGATGGTCCGGGACAGGGTTTTGGGGGTACTCTCTGATGTTCCGGGGACAGGGTTTTGGGGGTACTCTCTGATGGTCCGGGACAGGGTTTGGGGGGGGTACTCTCTGATGGTCCGGGACAGGGTTTTGGGGGTACTCTCTGATGGTCCGGGGACAGGGTTTTGGGGGTACTCTCTGATGGTCCGGGACAGGGTTTTGGGGGTACTCACCTTCTTGGTAGACTCCGTCTGCCATCACCAGGTGCAGGATTTTGGGGTACAGGTGCTGGTGTTGGGAGCCCAGGATGTTGTGCACCAGACTGGAGCCCAGGTCGATGTTCTCATCCTCATCTTCATGGATGGCCTTCATCACCAGACGGCACCACAGAACAAATCAAATGCAAGTACACATTTTTAAATCAGCCATCGCAGTACACTGCAGTCCCCAGCCTAACCCCTCCAGCCGAAACACCCCCAACCTAAATCCCCGCCAGTGGAAACCTCCCCAGGCTAAACTAAACCCCCCCAAGTCTAAACCCCCCCTTAGCCTGAGGGGGGTTTAAATAACAACGCTAAACACCAGCGCTAAAAGCTAAATACCAGTGCTAAATGCTAAACACCAGCGCTAAATGCTAAACACTAGCGCTAAATGCTAAACACTGGTGCTAAATGCTAAACACTAGCGCTAAATGCTAAACACTGGTGCTAAATGCTAAACACCAGCGCTAAAAGCTAAACACCAGCGCTAAAAGCTAAACACCAGCGCTAAAAGCTAAATACCAGCGCTAAATGCTAAACACCAGCGCTAAAAGCTAAACACCAGCGCTAAATGCTAAACACCAGCTAAACACCAGCGCTAAACACCTTGATTTTGTTGTAGGCCTGGATGAAGTTCTCAAAGCCCATCTCCTGCTCCAGCCGAAAGCGCAGCTCCTCCAGACGACTGAAGATACTGTCCTGATACTCTGCCTCGCTCTCCTCCTCTTCCTCACTCCCGTCTGTACAGACAGAGAGAGGGAGGGAAAGTGAGAGAGAGAAAGACTTGGCTTACAGTGTAGATAGAGCACATACACAGGCACAACCAAACTCCAACTGACTACAATTATCACTACAACAGATTAGGCAGGTAGCCCTTACAGCACTCAGACCCTACCAATCGAACTTGCACTGGATGTTGGGCCTGTACACAAACACGCAGGTATTACTACTCAGCGTTTTACTAACTGATCCTCTTTACCACATTACAGTACACAGACATTACCAATCAATGGCCTAGCCAACCAGTGGGGACTGCCGTATGACATCACAGTGATGTCACTGCATCACCTGAGTGCCACTCCTCGTTGAGTTCGCTCCCGCTGCTCGGCTCCTCCCCCGCCTCCTCCAGGCCGTTGGTGACGGGTTCCAGGGGTCCCCCAGCCTCCTCTTCTGGAGGCGTGCCGTTAGACCCCTCTTCATCTTCTTCCTCCTCCTCCTCCTCCTCTTCTTCCTCTTCACTGGGCTCCTGAAGCAGGCGCTCCATGGATGCCCTCAGCTCCTGCAGATCTTCATCTGCATCCTCATATGCACACACACACACACACACACACACACACACACACACGCACATAGCAATGTGAAGTGAAAGGTGCAGGGGGTTCATAGGTTAAAGGTCACAGGTGAACAGGTGGGACACATACTTGTCCTCCTGCTCCTCCCCGCTGGGCTGCTCCAGGTCCTCCAGCTCCAGGTTGGGGGGCTGCTCAGCGCTGGGCCCCCCCGCCTCATCAGCAGCACCATCATCACCGCTCCGAAACAGCCTGCTGAGGTCCGGCAGAGAGCACGTCCTCAGCATCTACAGAGAGAGACAGGACATCCTGTGTAAATACCATGGAGTTCTGTGAGGAGAGGAATCATGTGTAAATACCACAGAGTTTAGTGAGGAGTGGGATCATATGTAAATACCATAGAGTTCTGTGAGGAGTGGAATCAGGTATAAATGCCACAGAGTTTAGTGAGGAGTGGGATCATGTGTAAATACCATAGAGTTCTGTGAGGAGTGGAATCAGGTATAAATGCCAGAGTTTAGTGAGGAGTGGGATCATGTGTAAATACCATAGAGTTCTGTGAGGAGTGGAATCATGTATAAACACCATAGAGTTTAGTGAGGAGTGGTGCTGTGTGAACTGGGTAGAGGGTAACCTTAGGGTTGTTGGCATCGAAGAGGCCGGTGGACAGGCCAATGAGGAGCGAGTCTTTGTCCTTCTGCCTGACGGGGGACACGGAGCGGGAGCGGGACGCCAGAGAGGAGTCCTCCTGCGAGGACTGGGAGGACTGGGCACCCAGCAGGGCCAGAGCCACGGCTCGACGGTGAGCAGGAGACGACAGCCGCCGGAACAACGGGTCCCCCTCTGAGAGAGAGAGACAGAGAGAGAGAGAGAGAGAGAGAGAGAGAGAGAGGGGGGAGGGAGGGAGGGGGAGAGAGAGAGAGAGGGAGGGAAGAGAGGGGGGAGAGAGAGAGAGGGAGAGGGCGGGGCAGAGAGAGAGAGAGAGGTTCTGTTTTGTGCTGTTCTATTGGTGAGCTGGTATCACTACTCTGGGCTTAGGGGGAAATAATCAGAACGAAAGAGAAAATTCTGGATAAAACTAGATAAGGTGACACTGGGACATGGCCCGTTGCCGTGGGGCCTGACGAAGGCAGTGGGGACAGCAGTGACCCCAATCTGCACCAGGAAGGGTGAGAGCAAGAGACCGCTGCCCCTCCGCCATTTAGGGACAACAGAACCCCCTCTCCCTGCAGGAGGGTCAGGGGTCAGGGGTCAGGGGGTTAGGGGTAAGGGACTCTAGGGTAGGGCAAACTGGTCCAGTGTAAAACAGCACTGGGGTCTCTGGACAGAGTCCAGATCAGCTGACCTCTGGGGTCTGGAGGGGGCTTCCCCGCTGACTCCTCCTCTGTTCTGGCCTCTGGTGGAGCTGCGCTGCCCTCCGCTGGTCTGGAAGGGAAGCACATGGAACACGAGGGGAAGCTGCCGGTTTTGCACACACTGAAGCCAGTCTGCTCTGGGGGTTCACCCTCACACGACACTGTCTTTCTCTCTGGGGGTATCCAGTACTGGGGGCACTCACCCCGGCTGTGGGGGGGCAGGGACCTCCTTGTCCCAGGCCAGCAGGACTGAGGCCGGGGGGGTTGAAGACAGTCTCGGACCCTCCTCCAGAACCTCCACCTCCACATCCTGCAGCTCTGCTGGGAACAGGGCCAGAGAACCATTTACATTACAGACACACACACACACACACACACACACTCCTACAGCAACACACACACACACACACACACACGGGTGCACTCACCCTCAGTGTCTCTCTCACTCCAAGCAGGTGCGGATATTAAGGCCGCTTCTTCTGCGGGGGTCTCCTGAGTTCTGAATTCTGGTGGATGGGTTTGGGGTTCTGGTGGATGGGTTTTGGGTTCTGGTTGATGGGTTTGGGGTTCTGGTGGCTGGGGTTGGGGATCTGGTTGATGGGTTTGGGGTTCTGGTGGATGGGTTTGGGGTTCTGGTGGATGGGTTTGGGGTTCTGGTGGATGGGTTTTGGGTTTTGGTGGATGGGTTTGGTGTTCTGGTGCATGGGTTTGGGGTTCTGGTAGATGGGTTTGGGGTTCTGGTGCATGGGTTTGGGGTTCTGGTTCATGGGTTTGGGGTTCTGGTAGATGGGTTTGGGGTTCTGGTGCATGGGTTTGGGGTTCTGGTAGATGGGTTTGGGGTTCTGGTGGATGGGTTCGGGACTCTGGTGGATGGGTTTTGGGTTCCGGTGGATGGGTTTGGGGTTCTGGTTGATGGGGTTGCGGATCTGGTTGATGGGTTTGGGGTTCTGGTGGATAGGTTTGGGGTTCTGGTTGATGGGTTCGGGGTTCTGGTGGATGGGTTTGGGGTTCTGGTTGATGGGTTTGGGGTTTTGGTGGCTGGGTTCCAGGTTCTTGTGTTCCTGGTTCTCCTACACCACCTTGGCTCCGGTTTTCTGCAAGGAAAAGTTTCATTGCTCATCACCAAGCCCGCATGCATGCACACACACGCACACGCGCACACACACACACATGCACGCAAGCCCGCCCGCACACGCAGACACAACACCAAAACATAACTCCACATCTGTATGGGGACTCTCACCTGCTGCAGTGGCATCACCATGGATACTGGCATTCTCCAGTAGCAGGGTGATAGGCTGTAGCTCTGCCTCTCCAAGAACCTTCAGCACCTGAGTGTCCGGGCTCCGCCCCCACGCCCTCCTGGGGACCTCGCCCTGCCCAACCTCCAGCCGGATCACCTCCCCCGATGTCCTCTCTGTATGCACACACATACACACACACACACACACACACACCCACACATGGACACACACACACACACGCATACAAACACATGCACATGCACACGGACACACACGTGCACACAGACACTCATTTTCACCACTAACACACTTCAAGGTGGCTATGAATATGACCCACTCCTTCCTATAAGACTACTGGAGCACAGACAGCAGCAGAGGCACAGACAGCAGTAGGGGCACAGACAGCAGTAAGCACAGACAGCAGTAGAAGCACAGACAGCAGTAGGGGCACAGACAGCAGTAAGCACAGACAGCAGCAGAGGCACAGACAGCAGTAGGGGCACAGACAGCAGCAGGGGCACAGACAGTAGTATAGGCACAGACAGCAGTAAGCACAGACAGCAGTAGGGGCACAGACAGTAGTATAGGCACAGACAGCAGCAGAGGCACAGACAGTAGTATAGGCACTGACAGCAGTAGGGGCACAGACAGCAGCAGAGGCACAGACAGCAGTAGGGGCACAGACAGCAGCAGAGGCACAGACAGCAATAAGCACAGACAGCAGTACTGACCAGCAGTTCCTAGACTGGTCTCCTCGAGGGTCTGCTGTGCCACAGAGATGAGGGGCAGGTCTCTGGCCTCCCAGCGTCTGCGCTCGCCTGCGTGGGGGGGGCTCTCCTCAAGGGGATCCACCTGCGCACCTGTGGGAGGGGCCACAAGCCAACCCTTCATTTGGTTCTGTTTGGGTGCCATGGCAACCTGGGCTGACTGGGCTCCGTATATTTCGCGCGTGCGCAACCAGCTAGGCAACTCCGGCACTGACAGCTATGTCTCGGGAATATTTGGAATCACAGAGTTCCAATTCACCGGCTCCTTCATGAATATTCATGAACCACCATTAAATCAGGGACATCAGATAAAACTGGAGATACAAAGGTCTTAATGAAACCTGAGGAGCTCCACCAATCACATGGCTCGCTGGTAACAACTAATAAAGCAAAGCAGACTGGTGTAGTGCTATTGGCTGTTACCAATGTGCTCTGTAATTGGTGGAGCTGCACTCCAAGGCAGAAGGGCTGTAATGCCCCCCAGTGTCTCACTACCTGCCCCCCCAGCATCTCACCTGTACCTGCCCCCCCAGCATCTCACCTGTACCTGCCCCCCCCAGCATCTCACCTGTACCTGCCCCCCCAGCATCTCACCTGTACCTGCCCCCCCCAGCATCTCACCTGTACCAACCCCCCCAGTGTCTCACCTGTACCTGTGTCTCAACTGTACCTGCGTCCCCCAGCGTTGCCTGGGCTGCAGGGAGGAGGGGGGGTGGTCCCGCCTCCCAGCGTTTCCTGTCCCCCCCCGTAGGGGGTCTGCCATCTGGGGCGCTGGGGCAGGGCGGGGCTGGCTGCTCTTCCTCCTCCTCCTCCTCCTCCTCACCGACGCTGCTGCTCGGCACTTTCAGGTTCAGCCGCCGCAGGATCTCCCGCTTCTCACTCTGAGGGGGGGTCAGGCAGGGGTCAGCCAGGGGTCGCGGAATTACCAACAGCAATGCACAAAAGCTATACCCTGTCACATGACTCCCTCATTCACACAGAGCTTCTGATTATAAACACGGCCTGTTGTTATCTTTGTGAAGTTATAACGTGTGTGTGAGATGGCGGGTGTGCTGTGTGTGTGTGTGTGTGTGAGATGGTGGGTGTGCTGTGTGTGTGTGTGTGTGTGTGTGTGAGATGGTGGGTGTGCTGTGTGTGTGTGTGTGTGTGAGATGGCGGGTGTGCCGTGTGTGTGTGTGTGTGTGTGTGAGATGGCGAGTGTGCTGTGTGTGTGTGTGTATGAGATGGCAGGTGTGCTGTGTGCTGTGTGTGTGAGATGGCGAGTGTGCTGTGTGTGTGTGTGTATGAGATGGCAGGTGTGCTGTGTGCTGTGTGTGTGAGATGGCGGGTGTGCCGTGTGTGTGTGTGTGTGTGTGTGTGCCCTGTTCACCTGCAGCCCGGCTCCGCCCAGCTCGCCGGGGTCCTCCACCCTCCTCTGCGCCCACGCCCCCTCCTGGGTCACGGGACAGAGAGAATCATGGGAAAGGTGTTTTTAGAGTACTACAGACGGCATTCTGTCTAGATGCACAAACCACAAACAAACACACACACACACACACACACACACACACACACACACACACACACACACATACACATACACATACACATACACATACACATACACATACACGTACACATACAGAGAAACACAGACTCACACACACACACACCGAAACACACACACAGACACAGAAACACACGATTTGATTGGATGACAGAACTCACCGCGCCCACGTCCTTCAGGGCGGCTGTCATGGAGATGGCCTGGGGGGTGGATTTGGGGGAGGGGGGGGCTCGGGCCCCGGGCTCTGGCAGTGAGGGTCCGGGTCCTGGGGGGGCCACCTTCACCCCCCGGGAGACCAGCTGCACATAGAACACGCTGCTGTTACACACGGAAGCAACAGTGATGGGGTAGGATGCCCTCTAGTGGACGCCCTGTGAATCGTACTCCAATTCAGCGCTCAGTGATTTTCAGTCCGCAGGTGGAGTGTCAACAGAGAGCCAAGGGGCAGCAAACATCTGCACCTGTGTGTGTGTGTGTGTGTGTGTGTGTGTGTGTGTGTGTGTGTGTGCGCGAGTGTACGTGTGACTGCATAAGTTTGAGTGTGAGTGGGCGTGGTGTAACCATGACAACGGGAGGCGGGGCTACACTCACATGCTCCTCCCAGGCCCTCTTCTCTCGCTCGTACGCCTCCCTCCTCTTTTTCTCCAACTGCTCTTTCAACACAGCGGCCCGAGTCTGTGCCTGCACCTGCACACACACACACACACACACACACACACACACACATACACATACGCACACACACACACACACACACACACACACACACACACACATACACACACACACACACACACACACACACACATACATGCACACGCACACGCACACACACACGCGCACGCACACACACACACACACACACATACACATACACATACACACACACACACACACACATACATGCACACGCACACGCACACACACACGCGCACGCACACGCACACGCACACACACAAACACGCACACGCACACGCACACACACACACACATGCTCACACACACACACACACACGCACACACACACGCGCACGCACACGCACACACACAAACACACACACGCACACACACATGCTCACACACGCACACGCACACGCACGCACACACACACACACGCACACGCACACGCACACGCACACGCACACGCACACGCACACGCACACGCACACGCACACACCATGGTTAGACACATCAGTAAGCACACATGCAAGCAAGCAATCACAGTTTTGGGGTGGAGGTTATTGTTTGAGGGCGTCGGTCAGGGTTTTGGGGTGGGCATTAGGGTTTGGAGGTGATCGTTTGAGGGCGGGTTTTGGGTTGGGGGGGTCAGGGTTTTTGGGGTGGGGCATTAGGGGTTTGGAGGTGATCGTTTGAGGGCGGGGTCAGGGTTTTGGGGTGGGCATTAGGGTTTGGAGGTGATCGTTTGAGGGGCGGGTCAGGGTTTTGGGGTGGGCATTAGGGTTTGGAGGTGATCGTTTGAGGGCGGGGTCAGGGTTTTGGGGTGGGCATTAGGGTTTGGAGGTGATCGTTTGAGGGCGGGGTCAGGGTTTTGGGGTACACACCTTAAGAGCCTCAATCTTCTTTCTCCTGAGCTGCGCTTCGTCGCTGGACTCCTGACTGTCTGAGCCATCGCTGTCGTACTGAGAGACCAGAAACACACAGCAGTTACAGACCAGGAGGTCCCGGGTTCAAATCCTGAGTGAGGCACAGCAATTGCACTCTTAATGGTCTACTCTCAATACGACTGCACCGTAAAGTGGTCAGACCGCATCACACAGGCGATCTGGACTCTACCTTTTCTCCTCGAAGGCGAGCTTTGATCTGCTGTCGCTCGTTGAAGTTCTGCAGACGGATCTGACGCAGTCTGGCCAAGTACTCCTGAACAAAAAAGTCACACCACTATCACGACACTGTGAGCACTATCGTACCACTATCACAAAACAATAGTACCACTATCACAATACTATCGTGCTACTATCACAACAGTACCACACCACTATGTCACTATTGGTCCTCTATCGCATGTTTATTTTAATAACTTTTTTTTTTCATATGTGTCTGGAAAATCTAACATGTTAAGTGTTTAAAAAACACCTCTTGCTTTTCAATGATCCTTTTTATTCGGGTTTAGAATAAAAAAGACCCATCCGGCCACAAGAGATGACAATCCATGCAAGCAGGCACCAATACCAGCCAACCAGAATCATCGTGTGCGTGACATCACTATCACATCATTATTGCAACACTATCACAACACCATCATTCCACGATTGGCGATTATCACGCCTCTATTGCAACATTATCATAACGTCCTTATTACAGCTCTAACACACCACTGGCACAGAACCATCACAGCACTGGCACACCACCATCATGACGTTACTGCAACACTACCATGCCACTGGCACAGAACCATCACAGCACTGTCACACCACCACCATGACGTTACTGCAACACTACCATGCCACTGGCACAATTATCATGTAGTGCATGGCCATCGGGGAAGTGCGGTAAAGAGCAAACTGAAGTTTACAAAATGAGACACAAAGACCACATGAGTTCCACAGGGCTGGGGCAGTCCCCAGACCCCTTCAGTTACTGTGTCAGAGACGCACAAACACATGGAGACAAACACTGGAGAGTTGGCAGGCATGAAATGCTTCTCGCGGCTTCAGTGAGTATCCAGCAAACCAAGAGCACGTTCCATTTCACTCACGAGAAAGGGGAGAAGCATAAACAAAAACTAAATAAAACCGGGATTTCAATGCGCACAAATTTTTACGCAGACAAAAATTTCACACGCCTTTTTGCGAATGCACGCAAATAAAATAAAAAACTGATATGGTATTATCAAAAGGGGAGTATGTCAAAGATGGTAGTGGGTTGCTCTCAAATGCTCACAAGCACACACTCAAACTCTCACTCATACACACACACACACACACTCTCTCACTCACTCACTCACTCACTCACTCACTCACTCACTCACTCACTCACTCACTCACTCACTCACTCACTCACTCACTCACTCACTCACTCACTCACTCACTCACTCACTCACTCACTCACTCACTCACACACACACACACACACACTCACTCACTCACTCACACCACTCCACACTCCCACACCTCCCTCCCACACACCCTCCCTCACCTCCCTCCCTCCCACACACACACCCTCCCGCTGGGTGCTCAGCCGGAGCGAAGCGGCATGCAGACAGGTGTTACAGCGCAGCAGCACGTGATTGGGGATGCTGACCATGCTGGGCGGGGAGGACGCAGCCATTGGGAGGATGGGGACGATGGGGGCGGGCCTACCTCCTCCTCTTTGTTGGGGATGCGTTTCCTGCCTGTCGCTGAGTTTGGCCTGCTTCCATACAGAGCCGCCAGGTTTTGCCGAGCTCCCTGTTCGTCATTTAATTTAACCAAAATTCAGATTGGCAGTACACACACACACACACTCTGACTCGCATGCACACACGCAAACTCACACACGCGCAACCCCATGACAACACTACCTCATGACCTCATAAATACAATGAGAACTCAGTGACACGTCACATTACAAATGCACCAGCGACCACATCTTCAGCACAACCGACAGCATCACCACGGCAACTGACGCCCGTTTCAACAGACATTCAGATCACCATAGCAACAGGCGCCCATTTCAACAGATATTCAGATCATCACGGCAACAGAAATCCATTTCTACAGACATTCAGAACACCATGGCAACAGACGCCCGTTTCAACAGACATTCAAATCACCATGGCAACAAACGCCCATTTCAACAGACATTCAGATCACCAAGTCGAGAATATATCACAAGAACAACCATCGTGTAGTTTGGTTTCAATGCATGATGGAAAAAAACGAAGCAAAAAAGTGCATCAAGACTTGGTTGAGGGCATGCAACTAGGGATTACCCTTTACACACTACCTTTACACACTGCAGCACTGACACACTACCTTTACGCACTGCAGCAGTGACACACTACCTTTACGCACTGCAGCAGTGACTCACTACCTTTACACACTGCAGCAGTGACACACTACCTTTACGCACTGCAGCAGTGACACACTACCTTTACGCACTGCAGCAGTGACTCACTACCTTTACACACTGCAGCAGTGACACACTACCTTTACGCACTGCAGCACTGACACACTACCTTTACGCACTTCAGCAGTGACACACTACCTTTACGCACTTCAGCAGTGACACACTATCTTTACGCACTGCAGCAGTGACACACTACCTTTACGCACTGCAGCAGTGACACACTACCTTTACGCACTGCAGCAGTGACACACTACCTTTACGCACTTCAGCAGTGACACACTACCTTTACACACTGCAGCAGTGACACACTACCTTTACGCACTGCAGCAGTGACACACTACCTTTACGCACTGCAGCAGTGACACACTACCTTTACGCACTGCAGCAGTGACACACTACCTTTACGCACTGCAGCAGTGACACACTACCTTACGCACTGCAGCAGTGACACACTACCTTTACGCACTGCAGCAGTGACACACTACCTTTACGCACTGCAGCAGTGACACACTACCTTTACGCACTGCAGCAGTGACACACTACCTTTACACACTGCAGCAGTGACACGCTACACTAAAAATGTTCATACAAAAAACTAGTATGGGATTCATTACACATGTGGCTCTGGATAAGAGCGTCTGCCAAAAATGCCTGTAATGTGCAGACCTTTGTTTTTGTGCACATCCCAGATGTATGAGATGATGAATGATGACTGTTTGTAATTTTTAGGCACAATCCTGTTCATGTGATTATCATAGTGAAGCAACCATGAACAAAAAAAAAAAATATATATATGAATGTTGAAATGTTCTCACACACAGTTTACAATCAATTGTGATCGTACACGTTTCGTGAATGAGGTTCATTGTTTGCACAATGCACAAATCTACAAGCACAGGAGCACCTAGCGATGACATAACCCTCACCCTAACCCTAACCTAACGCCAACCTAACCTAACTCTCACCCTAACCCTAACCCTCACCCTAACCCTATCCCTAACCCTAGCCCTTACCCAACCCTAACCCTCACCCCAACCTAACCCTAACTCTAACCCTAACCCTATCCCAACCCTAACCCTAACTCTAACCCTAACCCAACCCTAACCCTAGCCCTAACCCTATCCCAACCCTAACCCTAACCTAACGCCAACCTAACCTAACCCTAACCTAACCCTATCCTAACCCTCGCCCTAACCTTAACCCTAACCTAACGCCAGCCTAACCTAACCCTATCCCAACCCTAATCCTGACCTAACGCCAGCCTAACCTAACCCTATCCCTAACCCTCACTCTAACCACGCCCGCGCGCTGCTTAGTGGTTCACATCACTGCTCTGCGTTTACCGTGATGCTTCACATTTAGAACTCAGGGGCTGCACAAGATGGCGGCCCCAAAAAACGTCACTTCTGCCCCTTCATGTGCTGGGTGAGCAGGTCCCATAGGACTGCCCTAGTGACACAGCAGTATTCTGTCCCTGGTACGCCCCCTGGTGGCATGACCGTAATTACCGCTGCACTGCATCAGCCAGCCCCACCCTAACTTCCTGTGGAGCTCAGCCTCATTCACAGCGCGCCTGTCAATCAAACCGCAACAGTGCACCAGACCGTCCAGACCGTCGCCATTGCAGCCTTCGTCTCTGAAGGGAAGCCTGAACAACGGGCCAGGAGGGGGGAGGATGAGGATGAGGATGAGGAAGAGGGGAGCGTACCAGCTGGCCTTCGGCACGTGCCTTGTTCAGCATGGCCTCTCTCTTGCGCTGCCAGAACTCCTCCACCTGCCGGGTCCTCTCCGCGGCTGCCATCCCGCGCTGCCTGCGGCGGCCACAGGGGGAGGCAGAGAGCACAACACTCAGCACAATGCAGCGCCGATACAAGCACTGCAGCACTAGCACCGTTACGGACCTGGACAGTGATCCGCAGGGCTAACCTCATAGTTTAGTGGGTTTTGTGACCTACATGGTTACAACGTTTGGTGACATATTCCGTAGCATTTTACTGTCCAATGGACTCAACTGCTACCATTAGCACTTTTCAGTGCCCTGTGCGCTCTCATGCTAGCATTAGCTGTTTTTATGGCCTATGGACTTAATGGTTAGCATTAGTGCCTTTCAATGCCCTGTGGACTCACCTGCTAGCATTAGCCCTTTTTATGGTCCGTGGACTCACCTGCTAGCATTAGCATTTTTAAGTGTCCTCTTCAACTCACCTGCTAGCATTAGTGCTTTTTTTCATGTGGACTCACTTGTTGGCATTAGCATGCCTGGTAACTAGCTCCAGTCTGCGTAGCTCTCGCTTGACAGCGTCGTGGTTGGGGAGGTGGGAGGGGCCGTTGGCAGGGAGACGGTTGGGGCCATTGCACATGACAGGTCCGGCAGCTGCTGGCACACCCCTTTAACACAAAACAGAAATGTCCCAAACCTGTGACTTCCTGTATCTGCCACAATGGACTGCAGTAAACACACACATATGCACAATCATGAATACACACACACGCACATGCATGCACACGCGCACACAAACATACATACACACGCACGCATGTGCACGCACACACACAAACATACACACACACACACGCACATGCACGCACACGTGCACACACACATACATACACACGCACGCACACACACACACACACACACACAGACACGCATGCGCACACACACACACACACGCACACACACACACACACACACACACGCACGCACGCACACACATACACACGCACACACACACACACACACGCACACACACACACACACACACACACACACACACACACACACACACACACAGACACGCATGCGCACACACACACACGCACGCACACACACACACACACACACACACACACGCACGCACACACACACACACGCATGCGCACACACACACACGCACGCACACAGACACAGACACACGCGCACACACACACACACACACACACACACACACACACACACAGACACAAACACAGACACGCATGCGTACACACACACACACGCGCACACACACACACACACTGGCTGACCTGCTGGGGGTCTCCATGCCGGTCCTGCCCGCCTCTTTGGGCTGTAGTTTGGGGCTCTGTTCTGGGGTGGGAGGCTGATTCTCCAGCTGGCTTTTGTTTGAGTCAGGGACAGGGGCCGCACCTACTGCTGGTACAGGGGCCACACCTGGCCCTGGGACAGGGACCACGCCCACCACTGGGACAGGGGCTACACCCACCCCACCACCACCTCCAAAAAACTGAAAGCAAAAAGAGACCTTAAAGGCACACTAAGCTGTGGTCCTGTGTTTACAGTCAAAGAACTGTCCTCCACTCTTATCAACCTACTCAGCTCTATTTTATATTTTACAGACATTTTTATACCGTTTTTGTTTTTATATCTTCGTTTTTCTATAACTGTTGCAATCGAGGAAAAGCAATTAGGGGGATTAGGGCTGCGGGTTTAGAGCACTAGGATTAGGGCTCTGGGATTAGAGCACTAGGATTAGAGCACTAGGATTAGGGCTGTGGGATTAGGGCTGTGGGATGAGAGCTCTGGGATTAAAGCTCTGCGATTAGGGCTCTGGGATTAGAGCACTAGGATTAGGGCTGTGGGATTAGGGCTGTGGGATGAGAGCTCTGGGATTAAAGCTCTGCGATTAGGGCTGTGAGATTAGAGCACTAGGATTAGAGCTCTGGGATTAGAGCTCTAGGATTAGGGCTGTGGGATTAGAGCTCTAGGATTAGGGCTGTGGGATTAGAGCTCTAGGATTAGGGCTGTGGGATTAGAGCTCTGGGATTAGGGTTGTGGGATTAGAGCTCTGGGATTAGGGCTGTGGGATAAGGGCTGGGGGTTAGGGCTGTGGGATTAGGGCTCACCTTCCTCTCGGGACTGCCCCCTCCCCCGCCAGAGCTCAGGACATGCCGCCAGCCCTGCTCTCGTGCCCGATTGATCCGATTCAGCTGCAGGACAGGTCAGAGGTCAGAGGTCAGAGATCATACATAGCTGCACTACACAGATGAAATCAAATGACGTATTGCTCACACATTGCAAATACACCTAATACATACATTACCATAAATTACGTATTTTCACACTATTTATTATACGTTATCAGAATACTATGCATAATACAGATGTTATATACAGTAATTAAGCAATAACATACAAATAATAAATTATTAATACATGAACACATTCATATTACGTATTAATACTACTTATATAGTAATCCTCCTGGAGCGTTTGCTGGTTACCTTCTCCCGCTCAAATCGCTTCATCTGGCTGGCCTTCAGCAGGAGGGCCTGAAAACCAGACAGAGGAACTCTGCATTAGAACACTGCGTCAGAACACTGCGTCAGAACACTGGGTTAGAACTCTGCATTAGAACACTGCGTCAGAACACTGCATTAAAACACTGCGTTAGAACACTGCATTAAAACACTGCGTTAGAACACTGCGTCAGAACACTGGGTTAGAACTGCGTTAGAACACTGCGTCAGAACACTGCGTTAGAATTCTGCGTCAGAACTCTGCGTTAGAACTCTGCGTTAGAACACTGCATTAGAACACTGCATTAAAACACTGCATTAAAACACTGCGTTAGAACACTGCGTTAGAACACTGCGTCAGAACACTGGGTTAGAACTCTGCGTCAAAACACTGTGTTAGAACACTGCATTAAAACACTGTGTTAGAACATTGCGTCAGAACACTGGGTTAGAACTCTGCGTCAGAACACTGTGTTAGAACTCTGCGTTAGAACACTGCATTAAAACACTGCGTTAGAACACTGCATCAGAACACTGGGTTAGAACTCTGCGTCAGAACACTGTGTTAGAACTCTGCGTTAGAACACTGCATTAAAACACTGCGTCAGAACACTGCATTAGAACTCTGCGTTAGAACACTGCATCAGAACACTGGGTTAGAACTCTACGTCAGAACACTGTGTTAGAACTCTGCATCAAAACACTGCATTAAAACACTGCGTTAGAACACTGCGTTAGAACTCTGCATCCTCACAGACAGCATGTGTGTATGTGTGTGTGTGTGTGTGTGTGTGTGTGTGTGTGTGTGTGTGCGTGTGTGTGTCTCTCACTTGCTCTCTTTGTTTTCGGTCTTTCTCCATTGGCTCCATACGTTTCTTCCGAACGTTCTCCTACAGTAAAAAAACCAAGCACACACAAAGACACACGCACGCACACACACACACAGACACACACACATATGCGCGCGCACACACACACGCATGCACACACAGGCATGCACACACACACACACACAGACACAGACACGCATAAAAAGCAAAGGATTGAAAGTATTAGGTTAGAACTCTGGAAGGAGGAAGATTCTGAGGCCACACCCACAGTGTGCAGGTTGTGCTCTGATTGGCCAGACAAAGGAGAGTGGGGTGGGTGGAGGGTACTAAGCGGAGGAACATTAGTACAGCCTATCGGAAAAAAGGAGGAGGAGGAAGAGAGAGGTGTCAGGAGGTTATTAGGCCAGTGCTGGGGATGGGGGTTGGGGGGAAAGCAGGTGGAAAGGGGGGGGGCGGGGCAGGGGGGCGGTGTCTGTACCTCGCACTTCCTCCTCTCCTCCTCCGCTTGACTCAGTGTCCTCTGAGGGGCTGGCAAGGGGGCCTGGGTGAAACATCAGACACTTAGAGCAACAGGGCGGGGCATGTGGGCGGGGCGAAAGGGATTCTTTTTTTTCCATTTTTAAAAGTTTTACGTTGTGTGATCAGCACACACAAGTGGGTGTGGTCAGACACACACAGGTGGGCGTGGTCAGACACATGTGGGTGTGGTCAGACACACACACGTGGGTGTGGTCAGGCACACACATGTGGGCGTGGTCAGCACACACAGGTGGGCGTGGTCAGCACACACACAGGTGAGCGTGGTCAGACACACACACATATAGGCGTGGTCAGACACACATGTTCGAGTGGTCAGCACACACACATGTGGGCGTGGTCAGCACACACAGGTGGGCGGGGTCAGGCACACACATGTGGGAGTGGTTAGCACACACATGTGGGCGTGGTCAGCACACACACAGGTGGGCGTGGTCAGACACACACAGGTGGGCGTGGTCAGGCACACACAGGTGGGCGTGGTCAGGCACACACACATGTGGGCGTGGTCAGGCACACAGGTGAGCGTGGTCAGCACACACATGTGGGCGTGGTCAGCACACACACGGGCGTATTCAGCACACACAGGTGGGCGTGGTCAGCACACACATATGGGCGTGGTCAGCACACACAGGTGGGCGTGGTCAGCACACACATGTGGGCGTGGTCAGGCACACACAGGTGGGCGTGGTCAGCACACCTGCCCGGTGCGCAGGTACTGACCGGTCTGTGGCGGACCTGCGGTCTCCGGTCTGAAGGCTTGCGGGCGGCTAAAGGCACTCCATACTTAGCGGCCGGTCTGGTGATCTTCTGGGCGGGAGCTACAGGGGCGGGGCCAGCAGCAGGGCGCTTAGCTACAGACAGAGAGAACATGTGAGTGTGTGTGTGAGTGTGTGTGTTTGTGTGAGGGTGTGATCTACAGGGGCGGGGCCAGCAGCAGGGCGCTTAGCTACAGACAGAGAGAACATGTGAGTGTGTGTGAGTGTGTGTGAGAGAGTGTGTGTGTTTGTGTGTGTGTGTGTGTGTGTGTGTGTGTGTGTGTGTGTGTGTGTGTGTGTGTGAGTGTGTGTGTCTGTGTGTGCGTCCATGTGTGCGAGTGTGTGTGTGTCTGTGTGCGTGCGTGCTGCTGGTTGCTAGGTTACCTGGTTTAGCCTGTGGCTGAGAGCTGAGCTGCAGCTGGTGCAGGACGGTGGGGCTGAATTCCTGAGCGATGAGCTGAAAGAGGATCACAGCTTTATCACTCAGAGCCCGGCACACAGGAGTGAGGTAAATCTGCACACAGGAGTGAGGTAAATCTGCAGACAGGTGTGAGGTAAATCTGCAGACAGGTGTGAGGTAAATCTGCACACAGGTGTGAGGTAAATCTGCTCACAGGTGTGAGGTAAATCTGCACACAGGAGTGAGGTAAATCTGCACACAGGTGTGTGTGTGTGTGCGTCACACCTGCAGATAGGTGTATGGAATACCTGCAGACAGGTGTGAGGTAAATCTGCAGACAGGTATGAGGTAAATCTGCACACAGGTGTGTGTGTGTGTGTCACACCTGCAGACAGGTGTGTGGAATACCTGCAGACAGGTGTGAGGTAAATCTGCAGACAGGTATGTGGTACCCCTGCAGACAGTTGTGTGTGAGGTATACCTGTATACAGGTGTGTTACCTGTGGGGTGAGGAACCTGTGTATCCTGCGGGACAGGAAGGCTTTGTGCAGGACGGTGCTGACGGAGGGCCTCTCTTTGGGGCTCCGTTTGAAGAGCAGCCCCAGCAGGCCCCGCAGATCTGGGGAGTACTGCTGGGGCACGGGGGGGTACGACCCCCGAATTATCTTCAGCACCAGGTTCTTCATGTTACCTGCCTCAAACTGTCACAACACAGGCTACGGGTCACTCACACACAACACACACACATTCACATTCACACAATACACACACACACACATTCACACAATACACACGTACACACACACACACACACACACACACATACACACTCACACACACACACACACACACACACACACACACACACACACACACACACACACACTCAAGGAGAGGAGCACACAGGGATACTTACTGCATGCTTAAGCGTGCACATCTCATACAGGACACAACCCAAGGCCCAGATATCACTGGGGAGAGACAGACAAACACACCGACCAGTGAGAAACAGAGGGGAGGCCACATCCACTAATGAGGAATAGGTAAGTGTCACCACTGGCCAATAAGGAACAGGGAAGAGTCGACACTAGCCAATGAGTAGCACGGCATGCCCTAGAACCAGGCATGACGAAAAGCTACTCCCATGGCCCAAAATACACTGCAGAAAGCCTTCCCAATGTCTCAGTCACCACAGAAGAAGAGTGGCTGTGGGCTGCAATAATGGTTGCCTTCCTCTTCCGGTCATTTCCGGTCGACCCCTTACTGGATGAAGTGCTAGCACACTCATAGCTCTATTAGCATGGAAGCTGCAGCTAGCTGCTAAGGAGTGATAAAGCCATGTTACAGCTAGCTCGAGAGGGAGACTGACCTCGGATCAGTGAACAGATCAGATGAGACAGGAGGGTTTTAAACTGGAAGGAGCTGCTCGGTGGGCAGCAGCGATCGGGCACGCTCGTTAAGGTAAACTAATTAAGGGAGGCTGGCGGTATGGGGCGGTCGCCATGGAGACGGCGCTCTCTGGCAGCGGGAGTGCAGAAAGGAGGGGGGTTAAAGGTCATGCGCAGGGAGGGACAGATTAATTCACTCAAACAAATCAGAGCAGAAACATCAATCAAGGCCTCCTGCTTAAGCACAGCCCCTCAACAGCACTCCACAGATAACACATTACATCATCCAATTACCCACAATGCACCTGCGCTTAGTCAGCAACACCGAGAGTGGGCAGGCATGAGAGGGGAGAGTGAGAGAAAGAACAGAAAAGAGAGAGAGAGAGTGCAAGCGACAGATGCTCCTTATAGCTTATCTAGACTATCAATCAGTCAAACTCAAGACATACACATCACTGAAAAACAAGCAGGCAAAACTACCTGGGGATTCACAAGGCTCATACGCGCAGTGTAGAACTGTATAGGCCCAGAAGGGTTCTAACTGGGTGAGCAAAAACTGCCCATCATTCACAGGAATAATGGGTACAAACTGGCCATCATCCACAGGAATTATGGGTAAAAAATGGCCATCATTCACAGGAATTATAGGTACAAACTGGCCATCATCCACAGGAATTATGGGTAAAAATGGCCACCATTCACAGGAATTATGGGTAAGCAGTGGTTGGTCTGGTACCTTTTGTTGTTGTAGGGCTTATTTTCACAGATCTCGGGGGACAGGTAGTAAGGGGTCCCGATGCAGGTTCTGGCCAGCTCCACTGTGCTGTGTGGGGAGAGGAGGGCCTTGTTAATGAGCATCCTCTGCTTCACACCCAGCCTGGAACGCTAGGGTTATATAAAAGCCAACCGCACTGAACGCTCCATAATGAATAAAAAGAAAACAGAGCACCAAAAATAAATTAAAACTTACCTGCTGAGAACCCTGGCAATCCCAAAGTCTCCCAGCTGCACAGTCCCATCTTTGGTCAGAAATATGTTCTGAAAGACAGACGGTCAGACAGTCAGGCAGACAGACAGACAGGCAGGCAGACAGGCAGACAGACGGTCAGACAGTCAGACAGTCAGACAGTCAGACAGTCAGACAGACAGACAGACAGACAGACAGACGGTCAGACGGTCAGTCAGACAGACAGACAGACAGACATGCAGTCAGACGGTCAGTCAGACAGACAGACAGACAGACAGACATGCAGTCAGGCAGACAGACAGACAGGCAGGCAGACAGGCAGACAGACGGTCAGACGGTCAGACAGTCAGACAGACAGACAGACGGTCAGACGGTCAGTCAGACAGACAGACAGACAGACATGCAGTCAGACGGTCAGTCAGACAGACAGACAGACAGACAGACATGCAGACAGACAGACAGACATGCAGACAGACAGACGGTCAGACAGTCAGACAGTCAGACAGGCAGACAGTCAGACAGTCAGACAGGCAGACAGGCAGACAGGCAGACAGGCAGACAGGCTGACAGACAGACAGACAGACAGGCAGGCAGGCAGACAGGCAGACAGGCAGACAGGCATGCAGACAGGCAGACAGGCAGACTGACAGACAGGCAGACAGGCAGACAGGCATGCAGACAGGCAGACAGACAGACAGGCAGACAGACAGACAGACAGACAGGCAGGCATGCAGACAGGCAGACTGACAGACAGGCAGACAGGCAGACAGACAGGCAGGAGGGGGTCTTTAATGAGCTCCGGGGGGGCCGGGCAGTCTCCAGGTGGTTGCTGGGCGTGTCTCCAGATGGTTTCCGTGTGCGTTAGCCGTACCTGGGATTTGATATCCCTGTGCAGAATCTTGCGGTCGTGGACGTGCTTCAGAGCCAAGCAGATCTGCACAAACCAGTCCAGGATCTGAGTGGGGGGGGGGGCACAGGGGACAGCTGTTTCAGGGAGGGGGCACAGAGCGCTGCGCGTGTCCATGGGGGGGCGGGTTTGGCCTGGGCCTTACCTGGTCTTCAGGGAAGAGCACACCTTTCTGTGCGTTGATGCGGCGGAAGAGGTCTCCGCCCTCACAGTAATCCATCACTATGTACAGACAGCCGCTCTCTGTGGAGGACAGCACTTACTGCAGCGTTACCAGAGATACCAGAGACACTCACACACACACACACACACACACACACACAGTCACACACACACACTGTCTCATGCACAGTCACACTCACACACACACACACAGGGGAGTGATGGGTCTAGTAAGGCTCAGGTTCAGGACACAGTCTGGGCTTCTCACCCTCGAAGGATTCCCTGTACCGAACGATGTTGGGGTGGCTCATGTTCCCCAGCACAGCCACCTCCTTACGGGACTCCTCCCGCTCCTTGCTGGACATCTGAAGGCACACAGAAGGCAGTTAGGCCACCAGACACTGGGCAATAAAACCATTTGAATAAGGATAAACACAAATACAAAACGACATGAGTGATGCAGTGTTACTCCACAGTAGCTCCAGAGGACTGCTGGGAAGGAAGAATATAACAGGAACACAGCGGTGTAGCAGTCAAAATCTTCCCCCACACACACAAAAGACTTCCTGGAAACTCTTTTGGGCAGCAGATTAACTGGCAGAGAGAAGTGATGTTGTCCTTTAGCATAACTGCCAACTGCTCATTCGGAATGCCTGTGATTGGCTCACTCATTAGAAGTAAGGCCTGTGATTGGCTCACCCGCGAGATGCCGATCTCCTTGATGACGTACTGCTTCCCATCTTCCTTGGACTTGACGAGGATGGCCTTCCCGAAGGAGCCTTCTCCGATCTTGTTGATCCTGCTGTATTTATCCATGTTTCCACATGCTGGGCTGCAGAGAGCAGGTGTACACGCCATTAACACGTCACACCGACACGCCATCAGCACGCCACACCAACATGGCACAACAACGCCATCAGCATGCCACACCAACATGGCACAACAACGCCATCAGCATGCCACACCAACATGGCACAACGACACGTCATTGACAAGTTATCCTCACGCCACACCGGCATGCCAATAACACTGCATGAACACGCCACACACGGGACATATTACACACATTACATACAGATGCACTAAATACAGACACACTACATGCTGCTTACTCAAAAGCACACTGCACGCAAAGAACACTATACTGCCACACATCACCAACACCTAGTGACTGCAAACTGGGCCTGGTGACACCACATTGGGTGGAGCTGTCATATGACAGTGGAAGCCAATGGGAAGACTGCTCAGATATTCACACTTCAGCTCAGTCACGTCTGTGAGTGAATGGTGGCTACAGCTGGGTGTTTGTCACAGAACGCGGGGGTCACAGATTCCATGATTTTGACTTTTTTTTTTGGCAGCACAGTGACTTTATTCGATTTTAACCATTTCTGCGATTTCCTCCATTTTTCACAATTGTGAGTTCATCTGGAGCATAATTTACTGACAGGCGGAAGCACCTGTCCTCTTGGGCAGAGACGGCAGGCTTTTAATGCAGTGAAATATATATAATTACTTAATCCGTTCAGCAATTCCCGATTAACTCCACTGATGCCAGGGCACCCGTGCATTAGCCGGCTGTCATCATAACTGCATTACAGAGAGCAGCCATCCAGCCCCGGACAATCAAATGCAATTCCGATAATGTAGCAACCCGGCTACAGTTACTTTGCAGAGAGAATGGCACGTTCCGTCCATGCAGAGCTAGCTTTTGAGTCAAAGTTACCATCGCAACTACTGTTACATGTACCAGCAATAAATATCATACTGGCTTTCTTGTTCATCAGCCTTAGTAGCTAGCTAAATGAAAAGTAGCTCAGTTTAAAAAAAACACCAAAACAACACCGAAAGTCACAGAAAATAAGCATCTTAAATATTAAATAACTTGTACAGTAGTCTGGCGTTATATGAAGGTAGTCATAACCGTGGATAGTTAGCTAGCTGGCCGTTTGTCATTAGCCAAGTTATCATACACTTGTATTCTAACATTGCTGACATGTAATTACCGTTAGCCTGGCAGACTGGCCGTGCTAACCACGTAAATGCACATTCATCGGTATCTATGAGAGAATATCTCAGAATGTCGCAAGCTAATACAGCCAACAATCCGTCAATTCCGGCCGCTTCACAGAACCGCAGTTTGATGCGACCGGAGACTGAGAGATGCTCCGAGATACGGCCTGCGAAGCCAACGGGTGGCTAATGCTATTCAGAACGTTACGCCGAATTTAGGAGCTCAGTATAGTTATCTGTGTCACTATAGAACTGACAACAGCCGAGCCAGATCTGATGACTTGTACTGCAAGTCGCTTCCGTGTGTCCGGGGGGATGGTCATGTTATGGTTTTTAAAAACATAAAATGACGGAGAAGTTTGACTTACGAGCGTACTGGATGCTCACCGCTGCAGCAGCATACCGCTTCAGTCGTCCCCGCACTCTCAAGCTATTTCAGCGGAAGTTCCGCCCACCTTGTCACATTTCATTGGTCAATTTGCTTTGGATCGTAGCAGAATCCCACAACAAGAGGTTTAAACAGCTGTCAATAAATATTATAGGCCGTAAGACTGCGGATTTGATGCGCGATGATGCTTCACCCTAGCAACCGTTCCCGGCATGTACACAAAGAACGCCTTGTTTTAACAGTACGTTTCAGACTGAAGTTAACGATGGTTTTACTCATCATTTAGGCTATTATAACAGTTATGTAGATTATTAAACTGAAATTAAAATGACCACGTGTTCCCGCGTGGCAACTAAGAAACTTGTTTACCCAAATTTATTTACATTATACAGATGGTGTTTTAAATCTTGCTATTTTTATCACCAAATTTATTTTCCGAATTATCGTTATAATCAGGGTTACCAGTTAGCCTGAATGAGTTTCATGAAAATGTACTTCATCACACATAAAAACTGTGAGAGTCATCAGAAACATACACTAAAACTGAATAATAAAATAAAATATAAAATATAAAATATAAAAATAAAAATAAAAATAAAAAATTGAAATATCACTTTAAACCCTCATGGCTCCCAATTTACAGAAACATTCGTCCTTTCTATGGAGAATTATCATTATTTTATCTTCTGCGTTGTCTTGTACTTCTCTTCATGAGCACAAGAGGTCGCTGTTGTCCACATTATGGTCAGCAGCCCCAGTAATTCAGCAGGGAAAAGTTTGTTAGTCTTCTTTATCTTATACAGAGGAAATGCCATCATATTATCAGTTTCCCCGCAAGTTCCAGCTCCAGCGCTCCACAGTTCATTTTCCCATACAGGTTTATGTGAACAATGATTTAAAATGTGTATAAAGTACAGCGTAAAAACAGATTTTATCTGAACGTTGCAAATCCACTATCTCCCGAGAGGATCTGATGTCACACATCCCCACCGCTGGGCCTCACAGCACAGAGAGAGGCCTGGTGGGTCAGAGACCTGTCGGTCTGTGTGGTGGTCTGGGACAGCCTTGCTTTCCTCCTCTTCCTAGTCTCAGGAGGACAAAGTGTGACATCACCAAGAAGGCCCAGAACGCTCATTTATAATCACCAGAACTGAAGTTATGTAAAAATTAACTCTAGAAAGTGAACAAGTTCTTTTAAAATGCATCATATAAGGCCGTTAACAGGCAATCAACAGACAGCAATAACCACAGACTGTCACATGGAGTGTTACCATAACCATTTGTTTATTTTATTTTATTCTTCTTGTCAACAATCACAGCATGTAGAACCCAACACAGCCCAGTATAATGCAAAACAACAACAGCCATAAAACCAAAAGTGTCTTAATGATTTTACAGCAGCACCTCCATATAAACGCCATTACCATGATGCTCTGACATATCCCACACACGGTAATGTGTGGCATGGTGAAACCAAAATGCATAAAATACCCTTTAATAAAAGCTGAGAATCTGCAGTTTAAACACACGTGAATACCCTGATTACAAATCTAAAGTTCTGGAATACAGAGCCAACTCAAGAAAAAGTATGTCTTTGCCCCGAACATTGTGGAGCTGACTGTAATATTGGAATGCAAGCATTAGACTTGGCTTTATTGGTTTTAAATTTCCAAAACAACTAAAACACATTCCTTTAAAAGTCAAAAATCCATAAAGAAAAATCATCTATGACAAAAATTGTTAACAAAATTATAAACAAAATTTCAACATCAAGACAAATAAAGAATTACCCATTTTTAAACCAATAAACATGAATACATTTATCTAAAACTCAAAACCACAATAACAGCAAAATCAGATATTTTTAAAAATAGGCACTCTTTGTAAAAAAAAAAACAAAGACATGTGCCAAGTAGGGTTGGGCTGAAAAGAAGGCGGGGTCATGTAGGGGTGGGCTGAAAAGAAGGCGGGGTCATGTAGGGTTGGGCTGAAAGAAGGCGGGGTCATGTAGGGTTGGGCTTAAAAGAAGGCGGGGTCATGTAGGGTTGGACTGAAAAGAAGGTGGGGTCATGTAGGGTTGGACTCAAAAGAAGGCGGGGTCATGTAGGGTTGGACTGAAAAGAAGGCGGGGTCATGTAGGGTAGGGCTGAAAAGAAGGCGGGGTCATGTAGGGTTAGGCTGAAAAGAAGGCGGGGTCATGTAGGGTTGGGATGAAAAGAAGGCGGGGTCATGTAGGGGTGGGCTGAAAAGAAGGCGGGGTCATGTAGGGTTGGGCTGAAAAGAAGGCGGGGTCATGTAGGGTTGGACTGAAAAGAAGGCGGGGTCATGTAGGGTTGGACTGAAAAGAAGGCGGGGTCATGTAGGGGTGGGCTGAAAAGAAGGCGGGGTCATGTAGGGTTGGGCTGAAAGAAGGCGGGGTCATGTAGGGTTGGGCTGAAAATTTTGGGCCATTTCAAACTCTACAGCACTGAGCTGCCCTCTATTTTTATTTAATTAATTAATTTCCTTCTTTCATTCATTAAATTAATTTTCAGTTTTTCCCTCTCTTTAATTACAGTTAATTGTCCCTTCACTCCCTGCCTCATCCCAGATAACATAGCTTTACAGAGGACCCAAAATCAACCTGAAACCCAGGATAGAGGGGCTGAGTGAATGTGGCCTGGATGCTGTGCAGGAGGGTCATTGTGTCAGAGACGCTGTAGAAGGACAGAGTTCCTGCCCTGTGATCCAGGTACACTCCTATTCTGGAGGAGGGGGGAACAGAGATTTCAGTGCTCTCATTATTGTACATGAAAGAGTAACTGGAGGGAGAGCAGCGCAAACTACAGGATTTTATATAATGTCCCATAATAGAGTCTTCACCACTTCCTTTCCTGCTGATCTCTTTATATGACATTGCTATAGAAGCCCCTCCCCCACTCCACTCAGCCTCCCAGTAACAGCGTCCAGACAGACCCTCTCTGCACAGCACTTGGGGCGAGCACTCAAATCTGTCTGGATGATCAGGATATGACTGGATCTTTCCCACATAAGTCACCTCCCTGTTCCCCTCAGACAGGAAAAGGAGTCTGTGTACTGTGTTGAGGTCCAGTGTGAGCTGACAGGAATCTGAGAGAGCAGAAGGAGAGAAGAGAGCTCAGTAATCATAATAATAAACATCAATTGCATATTTTATAAAGATTTAAATTTTATGTTTTACTCCTTTCTCATGTTATTTCTATTTGTTGGCATATATGGACCGCCCCTCCTGAGTTTGGCCAGCGCTCTCTCTGTCACCAGCACCTTTTCTGTAGTTTGTTGTTTTGTTTTACTTTTGCACCACACCTACATTTACCCAGGCTGCATCATAGTTTCACTTTGAGTACGGTCACATACTGATGTTGTGTATTGCAGTTGTGTAACTTATTTTGTTAAGTAAATCTTTTAATTTAATCTTGTTTCACGTGTGGTCTCCCTCAATGTTGCACTGCCCCGAGTCAGGTGGTAGTAACACCTGTTTGACATCCTGGCACACCCTCCCAGTTTCTGTGCACATACTGCAAGTCCCCAGGTGCCCCCCCCCCAAAAGCAAGTCTGTCCTGAATATGGAAAATAATGTTTTTTAGTTGAAAAATGAATAAAATAATATTTTAGTCATTTTTAAAAAAAGATTTTCATGTTGCTTCATTGTGTTAATTTATGTTTAATTACAGACTCACATTGTAAGAAGTCCTCTCTGGTCCTGGGCTCTACAATATGGACTTTTCCCACTGTAGGGAGAGTTCACAAGGGAAGATGAGCTCCTAATGATAACCTTTATTTTTATTTTTATTGGAGAAATAAAATTCCATTTTAACAAATAAAATGAATTTAAATGACCGCCCCTTCAGGAATAAAGTAATATTAAAATAGTTTGATTCATAGAACATAATGTCTATCATTATTTTTGTCAGTAGAAGGCTAACAGGAGAAGACACACAGGAGCATTTACATTCAGATCTGATACCAGTGGCATTCTACACAAACTACCTCCAGATGTGTGTCATGCCACAAATCATTCTACACTGAGTTACTGTTACCTTGGGCTGTACTCTGACTATTCTCATACTCTACACTGAGGTACTGTTACCTTGGGCTGTACTCTGACTATACTCATACTCTACTCTGAGTCACTGTTACCTTGGGCTGTAGTCTATTCTCATACTTACCTTGGGTTACCTTGGGCTGTACTCTGACTATACTCATACTCTACTCTGAGTCACTGTTACCTTGGGCTGTACTCTGACTATTCTCATACTCTACACTGAGCTACTGTTACCTTGGGCTCTACTCTGACTATACTCATGCTCTACACTGAGTTACTGTTACCTTGGGCTGTACTCTGACTATACTTATACTCTACACTGAGTCACTGTTACCTTGGGCTGTACTCTGACTATACTCATACTCTACACTGAGTCACTGTTACCTTGGGCTGTACTCTGACTATACTCATACTCTACACTGAGTTACTGTTACCTTGGGCTGTACTCTGACTATACTCATACTCTACACTGAGTTACTGTTACCTTGGGCTGTACTCTGAATATACTCATACTCTACACTGAGTTACTGTTACCTTGGGCTGTACTCTGACTATACTCATACTCTACACTGAGTTACTGTTACCTTGGGCTGAATTTCAGAGAAACAGATGCTTTGATCAGCTGCTGATGCCTTATGCAACAAAAATATTGTGTGTAAGTGTAGGTGTTTGTCTGCTAAAGTATGTGTATTTTTTTGTGTGTTTGTGACAACAGAGACCTCAATGCTACACAAATTTTCTACATCATTTTTATGGTCCAGTTGATTATATTCGCTTAAGGTCAGCATTCCTTATTTTAAAAGAAAGAAGTGATGAAAAAGTATTTCAGTAGTTCCAACCTGTTTGAGGGATTTTGACTAATTCCTCCTTGCAGACGTCCTCCAGTCGCTCTTTCAGTTCCCAGACAGATTTCCTCACAGCCTCAAAAGAGACGTGTGGACTGACAGTGATCCTGGGAAAGTCTCCAGGACCAGGAGGGGCACAGAGAGACTGACAGCTCTGCAGACAGACAGACAGAACAAACTCGTCTCAATACTGATTTCTATGCAGATGCCAGGAACTGATCTTTGTAAATAAGAAAAATGCCTTACCTTGTATGTACAATGTACAAAGTGCAGACTGTCAGAGAGCCAGTGATGTTACCTGGAGGAAATGGATGTGATCCTCTGTGTGTGAAAGCTGCTCCATCTTAGCATCTCTCCTCTTCAGCTCAGCAATCTCCTGCTCCAGTCGCTTCAGGAGTCTTTCAGCCCGACTCACTGCAGCCTTCTCCTGTTCTCTGATCAGCTCTTTCACCTCAGAGCGCCTTCTCTCAATGGAGCGGATCAGCTCAGTAAAGATCCTCTCGCTGTCCTCCACTGCTGCTTTTGCCGAGCGCTGTTAGGAGACACAGAGAGGAGGGCTGTACATTTTAACTAGGCCTTTCAATCAGCTCTTACTGGGACCCCAGGCAGCCTGTTCCCCACAGTGTGGCTCAGTGGGTTTGAGCCCCACAGGGCTGAAAAGTGGCCCAACACTGGGCTCCTCACTGGCTGACTGGAGGAGAGCCCTGACTGAGCCCTGAAATGGCTCTTCCAGCAGCCAGCTGGTGTCTTCTCCTCTGGTCAGTACCCACCTTGAGTGACTGCACAGCCTGTCTCAGATCCTGCAGCTCCTTCTCTCTCTCCTGGATTTTCAGCTGGAATTCTCTCTGTGTCTCCCCCAGCCTATCCTGTGGACAGATTATTTTTTTATATCATATTACAATATTTAACTTTCCAACCACATTTACATATTCCAAATTGTATAAAGTACTGCAACATGTTTGATGTAAAGTATAGTCGGTCAGTGTGTAAAGTGTACTGGCCGTATAGATAAAGCTTCTAAACTGTGTGAGTGAATTAGCTGCTCCAGCCATGTTTAACTGCTTTATCACCATAGATATCAGACCTGGAAATCACAATGTTGCTCAATACTTTTTCATATGTCTAAAATATCTCAGAATAAAATCTTATCAATAAATGTATTCATGAAATACAACAAAGCACAGATCATAAACCTACATACTGTGGAAATGTGCCAACATCTGACCTCACTCTTACAATGCACAACTGTTATTACGCGTGTGTAAGAGTTTCAGTCCTTACCTGTTTCTCAGTCCTTTCTGCTGCAGCTGAGACTGTATCATGGCGTCTGTGTTCATCCATCGTACATGGATAACAGATACACTGCTGATCAGTACGACAGTAAATCTCTAGCAATTTGTTATGATGAGAGCAGATCTTCTCCTGCAGGTTTCTAGTGGCATCGGTCATCTGGTGTCTATCTCCTGGGTTGAGTTCATTGTGAAGTTCGAGGTGTGTTTCACAGTAAGAGGCCAGACACACCAGGCAGGACTTGACGGCATTGCACTCTCCATCAGTGCAGACATCACACTCCACATCTTCACGTCCACCTTCAGCCATTTTGCTGCTCACGCTGACAGAGACAGAGTTGGTTGAGTTTCTCTTAAGACTGTGTGACAGAGAGTGGGAGTGACTTCCTGGTTCAGCCCACAGCTGCAGGAGGTGTGGTGCTGGACTGAGGCCAGGCTGAGCAGAGAGTTCAGATTCACTCGTCAACGTCTCACACACACGCAATCACTCATGACAGGGTGGTGATAGTTTAGCAATCTCCACGGTGATGAATATCACTGAATGATTGGGCAGAAACATGAAATGCATTAACATATTTTTGAGCCATATTAATTGTTTAATTTACATACTTACATACGTATGGTTTCCAGTTTCTAAAAGGAGTGGAGATTTATACTTAACCCCCTCCTCCACCATACAGAAACACACTTGCACAAACTCACACACTCAGATACAATCACATCCACAAACACACAAGCTCACACACATACATAAACACTCACATATGCACACAGTCATGCACACACACTGGTTATTAAACACCCCCAGACCCCTTTAGTGCTGCCTTCACTGCAGAAGGGAGTTTAAGGTGCACGATATGAGCAGCTTTGGAAAATCTGTCAGTTATAAACACAGCGGTCAACCCAGTAGGTGGCGGTAACCTGGGAACTAAATCCATGGAGATGTGAGACCATGAGTGGGAGATTTAGACAGTGGCTGGAGGAGACCAGCTGGAGGCTGAGTGGACGACCTGTTGGCAGGTAATGCCAACAAATGTCTTGAGTATCCACCTCCATGGACGGGCACCAGAATCGCCTCTTCTCAAACTCCAGGGTGCGCCCAGAACCTGGGTGACCCATAAGATGGGAGGAGGGTTCCTGCTGGAGAACCTGAGATTAGCAGATTTAGGAACAAACAACCGGTTATTAGGGGAACTCCCCCTGGATCAGACTCCTTCCTTTGTTCCTCCCCTTCCACGGTTTCTGTGCCCCAGGTGACTGGAGTCATATTGAGGTAACTGGGGACAATGGGGTCAGGATCCCTCTCCTTACCAGTGGAGACTCAGGACATTGCGTCAGGTCTGCTGCTCTTAGAACCGGGACGGTAGGAGATAGAAGCTGAAACGGTTAAAGAGCAGCACCCATCTGGCCAGGTGATGGTTGAGCCTCTTGGCATCATGGACGTAGTCGAGGTGCTTGTGATCAGTGCTGACCAGAAAATCCTGTTCTGCTTCCTCCAAACCAGTGACACCACTCCTCCAGGGCAGGCTGGACAGCCAGCAGTTCCCGGTTGAAGATGGTTCAGTTCAGCCAGGGTAAGAGGGGGTGTTAATAAGGTACACAGGTGTAGGTGTGGATTCTTGGTGGCTCTTGGTCACAGCACAGCCCCCACTCCCACATGGGAGGCGCCATCTCAGTCCAGGTACTCAGCAGGCACCTGCGACAGGTCCAAGTGTGGTGGAGAGCAAGGATAAATAACTCACTAAGACAGTCAGGGGCTAAACCATTTAAAGCTTTATACGCTAACAGCAAGATCTTACAGTCAATTCTAGATTTGACAGGCAGCCAGTGGAAGATTTGAGTACTGATATGTTCCAATTTCTTAGTTCTAGTAAGAACCCCAGCAGCAGCATTCTGTATGAGTTTAAGATTTATTTCCAGGATACATATGGTTGCATGCCATGATTCATCATAAAAAATGGAATATATTCAACTGTTTTGATATTTTATGTCAATATATTGTCCAAAGAAGGGCAGGGTTTCTGGGTAATTTATCTGCTATTCAGAATGTACCTGCTCCTTCAGATCCCTGGGTTTGGGGTGTCCCTAAAGGTGTGATCGACAAGGGGTGTGACAAACACAGGGGTCCAACTCTTTGAAATTTATTATGACTGCAGTCCAGGAAATGCAGACAGGTGGAGGTGGGCAGTGAGGAGGGGGGAGAGGTGTGGTTTTTGGGCATGCACACACACCTCATCACAAGGCCATCTCTCATCTGCCAGATAAGCACCCCCCTCTGTCCTCTCAGTCCAGTATCCAGCCACTAACCTGGGAGGTGAGACTGATCACAAACTAGTCGTGCGTGGTGCCTCGTGCTGGGGTGACAGTGAAGGTGTACAACCAAAACCAACAAGGCCCTTGTTCTCTCATCATGTTTGACTGCTCACATTGACGGACACAGAGTTTAGCTTCATTTCGCTGACGGAGACAGAGTGTAGTTTCGTTTCTCTGGCAGTAAAGTTTTGTTTCTCTGAAGCTGCGTGACAGAGAGAGATGGAGTGATGTCCTGGTTCTGCCCACAGCTGCAGGAGGTGTGGTGCTGGACTGAGGCCAGGCTGAGCAGAGAGTGGAGATTTACTCATCAACGTCACACACACAAACACGCATATGACAGTGTGGTGATTGTTTGTTTAGTAACTTGAATCATGATTGAATGACTGTGCAAAAATATGGAATATATGCACATATATTTAACTGCACTTCATGCTTACTTGAATTCATCTACTTACATACTCTTGGGAGCTTCCAGTTTCTAAAGGGAGTAAAGAGTCATACTTGACGCCCCCACCACACACAAACACACTTGTACACAAACACACAAATATACAAAAGCACACACACACACCGTAAGGCTCTAAGCATGGATCGTATTATTCTCTCTCTCTCTCTCTCTCTCTCTCTCTCTCTCTCTCTCTCTCTCTCTCTCTCTCTCTCTCTCTCTCTCTCTCTCTCTCTCATTCAAATTCACATTCAAATGTGCTTTATTTGCATGAAAAGTAAACTTGCATTGCAAAAGCAATGAGACATACAAAATACAACCAGAAGAGGGCAGAAAGAAAAAAAAGTAACAGCCCCCCAAACACATACACACACACACACACACACACACAAAGACACATATATACACACATACTCACACACACACACGCACTCACACCCAGGTTTAAAGATATTTTGTTCATAATACAACAATTTATGAATTTACCAGTATTGGTAATGAACACAGATGATATTGTGTACAGTACCATTATTTAGTCCACACCCTCTCTTAATGTATGGCAGGCAGAGACATACTGAGCTCCCGCCTATATCGCAGTATCCTCTTCCCTTGGAAGAATTTCTCATTTATTTGGTTCCGATTGGTGTTGGAATTGATTAATCTGTGCAGTGAATTTGTGAAAATATTGATTTCTGATTGAGAGGAACTTGGGGCAGGAAAGCAGGAAGTGGGCCTCTGTCTCCACCTCAGATTACGGTGAGCACACAGCCTCTTCTCTTTTGCCAGCCGGGTCTTTTTGTGGCGACCAATTTCATTGGCAAGGTTATGGTCGCTGAGTCTGTGCATTGTTAATCACCAGAACTGTCCTTGTATAAGAATGAACTCCGGAAAGAGAACTATTCCTTTTAATATGCATCATATCAGACAGTAAACAGCCAATCGACAGACAGCAATAACCACAGACTGTCACATGGAGTGTTACCACAACCATTTGTTTATTTCAGTCTTCTTGTAAACAATCACAGCATGTAGAACCCAACACACCCCAGTATAATGCAAAACAACAACAGCCATAAAACCAAAAGTGTCTTAATGATTTTACAGCAGCACCTCCATATAAACGCCATTACCATGATGCTCTGGCATATCCCACACACGGTAATGTGTGGCATGGTGAAGCCAAAATGCATAAAATACCCTTTAATAAAAGCTGAGAATCAGCAGTTTAAACACATGTGAATACTCTAATTACAAATCTAAAATAGAGGAGTACAGAGCCAACTAAAGAAAAAATATGTCTTTGCCCCAAACATTATGGAGCTGACTGTAATATTGGAATACAAGCATTAGAGTGACAGGGTCTGCATAAATGTGAACAAAACTGAAGTTTTATCTTTTTTTTATTCCACCCATTTATCTGTTTTCTTAAATGGCTAATTCTTGGTCAGGGTTGCAGAGGGTGCTGGAACCTATCCCAGCATTCAGTTGGCAAGCGACAGGAATACACCCTGGACAGGTTGCCAATACATCGCAGGGCACACACACCATTCACTCACTCGCTCATTCCTATGGGCAATTTGGAGTCCTTGAACAGTGGGAGGAAACCCACACTAAAAGGCCCTTGGGATTCGAACCCAAAACCTTCTTGCTGTGAGGCGACAATGCGAGTCACTGCTCCACCGTAGAGCTTGTAATTTTCACCCAGGCCTGAAAAAACCTGACCAGAACACCCTGATTCTGACATTTTATGCAGGGCTTGGTTGGGGTTGGACCCTTTGTAGCTGGCCCTTTAAATTTTGAGCACAGAGCGCTGTGTGAGCTGGATGGCAGTTGTAGGCCAGCGAGTCTAAGCTGAGCTCTGTGAGTGACAGAATGGAGGCCTCAGAGCCGGGGAGAAAGAAGTTATAGTCAGGGGAGAATGAAGTGAGGCAGCAGCCATCGAAAGGAAAATCTGAGGTCTGGACAAACTTTTACGTGGTTTTATGATTGAGCTGCAGATTGAAGCGTGGGGTTTGTAAAATGCTAATACTGTGATGCCCTGCTTATATACGGCAGCTGTAAAACAGAAGCAGTAACGTTAGCACACTGCACAAGCCCCGCCTCCAAACTCCATCCACTGATCCCACCCAGACATCAACTGCATCTTCTCCAATCAGAACACTGATGATGCCCCAAACTACAGTGTGTTTGCGCCTCAAAGTCGGGTTCAGACAGGGCTGGACTTTCAAAACACTGCAACACACAGAGTCTGACAAGGCTCAGGATGAAAAGAAGGCGGGGTCATGTAGGGTTGGGCTGAAAAGAAGGCGGGGTCATGTAGGGTTGGGCTTAAAAGAAGGCGGGGTCATGTAGGGTTGGGCTGAAAAGAAGGCGGGGTCATGTAAGGTTGGGCTGAAAAGAAGGCGGGGCCATGTAAGGTTGGGCTGAAAAGAAGGCGGGGTCATGTAGGGTTGGGCTGAAAAGAAGGCGGGGTCATGTAGGGTTGGGCTGAAAAAAAGAAGGCTGAAAAAAAGGGGTCATGTAAGGTTGGGCTGAAAAGAAGGCGGGGTCATGTAAGGTTGGGCTGAAAAGAAGGCGGGGTCATGTAGGGTTGGGCTGAAAGAAGGCGGGGTCATGTAGGGTTGGGCTGAAAAGGCGGGGTTTAGGGGCCTGAAAATTTCAAACTCTACAGCACTGAGCTGCCCTCTATTTTTATTTAATTAATTAATTTCCTTCTTTCATTCATTAAATTAATTTTCAGTTTTTCCCTCTCTTTAATTACAGTTAATTGTCCCTTCACTCCCTGCCTCATCCCAGATAACACAGCTTTACAGAGGATCCAAAATCAACATGAAACCCAGGATAGAGGGGCTGAGTGAATGTGGCCTGGACTCTGTGCAGGAGGGTCATTGTGTCAGAGACGCTGTAGAAGGACAGAGTTCCTGCCCTGTGATCCAGGCACACCCCTACTCTGGAGGAGGGGGGCACAGGGATTTCAGTTCTCTTATTATTGTCCCAGAAAGAGTAACTGAAGGTCGAGCAGCGCAAACTCCAGGACTTGTTATTATTTCCCAGACCACAGTCATCACCCGCTCCTTTCCTGCTGATCTCTTTATATGACACTGCTATATAAACCCCACCCCTACTCCACTCAGCCTCCCAGTAACAGCGTCCAGACAGACCCTCTCTGCACAGCACTTGGGCTTTGTGCTCAAATCTCTCTGGATGATCAGGATATGACTGGATCATGCCCACATGGGTCACCCTTCTGTTCCCCTCAGGCAGCCAGAGGTTTTTGTGTGCAGTGTTGGGATCCAGTGTGAGCTGACAGGAATCTGGTAGAGGAGAAGAAGGAGGGAAGAGTGCTCAGTAATCACAATAATAATCACACCTCCTATCCTCCTTTATTTTGATCTTATGTGTGAGCCAGACTGCCAGTTTAGAGACCCCAACAAACAGCTGATCAGCACCAACATGTACTTTTCCAGCTCCTACAACAAAGACCCCACTATCAAAATGAACCCCAAACCTGGGGGCAGATACAGCACCGCTGCCCCGAGCAGGGGCAGATACAGCACCGCTGCCCCGAGCAGGGGCAGATACAGCACCTCTACCCCAAGCAGGGGCAGATACAGCACTGCTACCCCGAGCAGGGGCAGATACAGAACCACTACCCCGAGCAGGGGCAGATCCACACCACTACCCCAAGCAGGGGCAGATACAGCACCGCTACCCTGAGCAGGGGCAGATACAGCACCGCTGCCCCAAGCAGGGGCAGATACAGCACCTCTACCCAGAGCAGGGGCAGATACAGTACCGCTACCCCGAGCAGGGGCAGATACAGCACCTCTACCCCGAGCAGGGGCAGATACAGCACTGCTACCCCGAGCAGGGGTAGATACAGCACCGCTACCCCGAGCAGGGGCAGATACAGCACTGCTACCCCGAGCAGGGGCAGATACAGCACCGCTACCCCGAGCAGGGGCAGATACAGCACCGCTGCCCCAAGCAGGGGCAGATACAGCACCTCTACCCCGAGCAGGGGCAGATACAGCACCGCTGCCCCGAGCAGTAGAACTGCACCAGAGAGCTTTGCAGTGTGTGTAGAAAGCCGTCAGGTGGAGACAGCACCGCTAACCTGTGCCACAATGCTAACGCTACCAGGTGGTTTAAAATAAACACCTGTCCTCTAATGGAAACCTGTGGGAGAAGCTGTTTCCTGAGTGACGGCCCTTTTGGGCTCCACCTGGGTTCTCATCTTCTCATTTTCTCCAGGTGTGAGAGCCCAGCTGATGGCCTTGATGAGCATATATGGACCGCCCCTCCTGAGTTTGGCCAGCGCTCTCCCTGTCACCAGCACCTTTTCTGTAGTTTGTTGTTTTGTTTTACTTTTGCACCACACCTACATTTACCCAGGCTGCATCATAGTTTCACTTTGAGTACGGTCACATACGCTGATGTTGTGTATTTGCAGTTGTGTAACTTATTTTGTTAAGTAAATCTTTTAATTTAATCTTGTTTCACGTGTGGTCTCCCTCAATGTTGCACTGCCCGAGTCAGGTGGTAGTAACACCTGTTTGACATCCTGGGCACACCCTCCCAGTTTCTCTGCACATACTGCAAGTCCCCAGGTGCCCCCCCCCCCCCACCCCCCCAAAAGCAAGTCTATCCTGAATATAGAAAATACTATGAATAACATTTTCTTCATATTACCATCATATTCTCACGTTGCTTATTTTGGTTAATTTATGTTTAATTACAGACTCACATTGTAAGAAGTCCTCTCTGGTCCTGGGCTCTAGAATATGGACGTGTTTCACTGCAGAGAGAAAGTTTACAAGAAAGATTAGCTCCTAAAGATAACCTTTATATCATATTTCATGGAGAAATTAATTTAATAAATAAAATGCATTTCAATGACTGGTCATTAAGGAATATTGTAAATATAAAAGTATGTGTATTCATCTTAGTGTGCAATTTGATCATTTGTATGTATGCACGTATATGCATGGGAATATGTATAAGTACACATATGCATGTCACATATATTATACTGTTTATTGTATGTGTATTGTATGTGTGTTGTAGTATGTGTCCATGTAAGTGTGTATGTATGTGTATGTATATAATGTTTGCTTATGTGTGTTTAGATTTATGTGTACATACATGAACATGCAGAATTAAAAAAAAAACTTTCAAATATACTTGATTATTGTTCTTTATTATTTTTAAATTATTTATTATGCTTTTGCAACACAAGGTTATTTGTCATGCCAATAAAGCTCCATTTGAATTGAATTATACATGTGCTTCTGTGTGTGTGTGTGTGTGTGTGTGTGTGTGAGGATGTCTGTTTGTCTGTGGAAGTACGTGTATTTTCTATTGTGTGTTTGAGACCTCACTGCGACACAAATTTTCTACGTCATTTTTATGGTCCAGTTGATAATATTTGCATAAGGTCAACATTCGTTATTTTAATAGAAAAGTGAGGAAAAAATATTTCTGTAGTTCTAACCTGTTGGAGAGATTTTGACTAATTCCTCCTTCCAGACGTCCTCTATTCGTGCTTTCAGGTCAGAGACAGAATTCCTGACAGCCTCAAAAGAGACGTGTGGACTGACAGTGATGCTGGGCAAGTCCCCAGGTCCAACAGGGGCACAGAGAGACTGACAGCTCTGCAGACAGACAGACAGACAGAACAAACTCGTCTCAATACTGATTTCTATGCAGATGCCAGGAGCCAATCTTTGTAAATAAGAAAAAAAATCAGCTTGTATGTACAATGTACAAAGTGCAGACTGTCAGAGAGCCAGTGATGTTACCTGGAGGAAATGGATGTGATCCTCTGTGTGTGAAAGCTGCTCCATCTTAGCATCTCTCCTCCTCAGCTCAGCAATCTCCTGCTCCAGCCGCTCCAGGAGTCCTTCAGCACGACTCACTTCAGCATTCTCCTGTTCTCTGATCAACTCTTTCACCTCAGAGCGCCTTCTCTCAATGGAGCGGATTAGCATTGTAAAGATCCTCTCACTGTCCTCCACTGCTGCTTTTGCAGAGCGCTGTTAGGAGACACAGAGAGGAGGGCTGTACATTTTAACTAGGCCTTTCACTCAGCTCTTACTGGGACCCCAGACAGCCTGTTCCCCACAGTGTGGCTCAGTGGGATTGAGCCCCACAGGGCTGGAAAGTGACCCAACACTGGGCTCCTCACTGGCTGACTGAGCCCTGAAATGGCTCTTCCAGCAGCCAGCTGTTGTCTTCTCCTCTGGTCAGTACCCACCTTGAGTGACTGCACAGCCTGTCTCAGATCCTGCAGCTCCTTCTCTCTCTCCTGGATTCTCTGCTGGAATTCTCTCTGTGTCTCCCCCAGCCTATCCTGTGGACAGATTATTTTTTTATATCATATTACAATATTTAACTTTCCAACCACATTTACATATTCCAAATTGTATAAAGTACTGCAACATGTTTGATGTAAAGTATAGTCGTTCAGTGTGTAAAGTGTACTGGCCGTATAGATAAAGCTTCTAAACTGTGTGAGTGAATTAGCTGCTCCAGCCATGTTTAACTGCTTTATCACCATAGATATCAGACCTGGAAATCACAACGTTGCTCAATACTTTTTCACACGTCTAAAACATCTCAGAATAAAATCTTATCAATAAATGTATTCATGAAATCAACAAAGCACAGATCATAAACCTACATACTGTGGGAATGTGCCAACATCTGACCTCACTCTTACAAAGCACAACTGTTATTACGCGTGTGTAAGAGTTTCAGTCCTTACCTGTTTCTCAGTCCTTTCTTCTGCAGCTGAGACTGTATCATGGCGTCTGTGTTCATCCATCGTACATGGATAGCAGATACACTGCTGATCAGTACGACAGTAAACCTCCAGCAGTTTGTTATGATGAGAGCAGATCTTCTCCTGCAGGTTTCTAGTGGCATCGGTCAGCTGGTGTCTATCTCCTGGGTTGAGTTCATTGTGAAGTTCGAGGTGTGTTTCACAGTAAGAGGCCAGACACACCAGGCAGGACTTGACGGCATTGCGCTCTCCATCAGTGCACACATCACACTCCACATCTTCACATCCACCTTCAGTCATTTTGCTGCTCACGCTGACAGAGACAGAGTTGGGTTGAGTTTCTCTTAAGACTGTGTGACAGAGAGAGTGGGAGTGACTTCCTGGTTCAGCCCACAGCTGCAGGAGGTGTGGTGCTGGACTGAGGCCAGGCTGAGCAGAGAGTTCAGATTCACTCGTCAACGTCTCACACACACACAATCACTCATGACAGGGTGGTGATAGTTTAGCAATCTCCACGGTGATGAATATCACTGAATGATTGGGCAGAAACATGAAATGCATTAACATATTTTTGAGCCATATTAATTGTTTAATTTACATACTTACATACGTATGGTTGCCAGTTTCTAAAAGGAGTGGAGATTTACCCCCTCCTCCACCACAAACAAACACACTTGTACAAACTCACACACTCAGATACAATCACATACACAAACACACAAGCTCACTCACACATACATAAACACTCACACATGCACACAGTCATGCACACACACTGGTTATTAAACACCCCCAAACTCCTTTAGTGCTGCCTTCACTGCAGAAGGGAATTTAAGGGGCACGAAATGAGCAGCTTTGGAAAATCTGTCAGTTATGAACACAGCGGTCAACACAGTAGGTGGCGGTAACCTGGGAACTAAATCCATGGAGATGTGGGACCATGAGTGGGAGATTTAGACATTGGCTGGAGGAGACCAGCTGGAGGCTGAGTGGACAACCTGATGGCAGGTAATGCCAACAAAGTCTTGAGTGTCCACCTCCATGGACAGGCACCAGAATCGCCTCTTCTCAAACTCCAGGGTGCGCCCAGAACCTGGGTGACCCATAAGATGGGAGGAGGGTTCCTGCTGGAGAACCTGAGATTGAGCAGATTTAGGAACAAACAACCGGTTATTAGGGGAACTCCCCCTGGATCAGACTCCTTCCTTTGTTCCTCTTCTACCATGGTCTCTGTGCCCCAGGTGACTGGAGTCATATTGAGGTAACTGGGGACAATGGGGTCAGGATCCCTCTCCTTACCAGTGGAGGACATTGTGTCAGGTCTGCTGCTCTTAGAACCGGGACGGTAGGAGATAGAAGCTGAAACGGTTAAAGAGCAGCACCCATCTGGCCTGGTGAGGGTTGAGCCTCTTGGCATCATGGACGTAGGCGAGGCGCTTGTGATCAGTGCCGACCAGAAAATCCTGTTCTGCTCCCTCCCAACCAGTGACACCACTCCTCCAGGGCAGGCTGGACAGCCAGCAGTTCCTGGTTGAAGATGGTTCAGTTCAGCCAGGGTAAGAGGGTGTGTTAATAAGGCACACAGGTGTAGGTGTGGATCCTTGGTGGCTCTTAGTCACAGCACAGCCCCCACTCCCACATGGGAGGCATCCATCTCAGTCCAGGTACTCAGCAGGCACCTGCGACAAGCGTGGTGGAGAGTAAGGAATAAGAAACTCACTAAGACAGTCAGGGGCTAAACCATTTAAAGCTTTATACGCTAACAGCAAGATCTTATAGTCAATTCTAGATTTGACAGGCAGCCAGTGAAAGATTTGAGTACTGGACTGATATGTTCCAATTTCTTAGTTCTAGTAAGAACCCCAGCAGCTGCATTCTGTATGAGTTTATGATTTATTTCCAGGATACACATGACTGCATGCCATGGTTCATCATAAAATATTGAATATATTCAACTGTTTTGATATTTTATGTCAATATATTGTCCAAGGAAGGACAGGGTTTCTGGGTAATTTATCTGCTATTCAGAATGTACCTGCTCCTTCAGATCCCTGGGTTTGGGGTGTCACTAAAGGTGTGACCGACAAGGGGTGTGACAAACACAGGGGTCCAACTCTTTGAAATTTATTATGAGTGCAGTCCAGGAAATGCAGACAGGTGGAGGTGGGCAGTGAGGAGGGGGGAGAGGTGTGGTCTTTGGGCATGCACACACACCTATCACAAGGCCATCTCTCATCTGCCAGATAAGCATCACTCTCTGCCCTCTCAGTCCAGTATCCAGCCACTAACCTGGGAGGTGAGACTGATCACAAACTAGTCGTGCGTGGTGCCTCGTGCTGGGGAGACAGTGAAGGTGTAAAACCAAACCAACAACGCCCTTGTTCTCTCATCATTTTTGACTGCTCACATTGACAGAGACAGAGTTTAGCTTCGTTTTGCTGACAGAGACAGAGTTTAGCTTTGTTTCTCTGGCAGTAAAGTTTTGTTTCTCTGAAGCTGCGTGACAGAGAGAGTGGGAGTGACTTCCTGGTTCAGCCCACAGCTGCAGGAGGTGTGGTGCTGGACTGAGGCCAGGCTGAGCAGAGAGTGGAGATTTACTCATCAACGTCACACACACAAACACGCATATGACAGTGTGGTGATTGTTTGTTTAGCAACTTGAATCATGATGACTGAATGACTATGCAAAAATATGGAATATATGCACATATATTTAACTGCACTTCATGCTTACTTGAATTCATCTACTTACATACTCTTGGGAGCTTCCAGTTTCTAAAGGGAGTAAAGAGTCATACTTGATGCCCCCAACACACACAAACACACTTGTACACAAACACACAAATATACAAAAGCACACACACACACCGTAAGGCTCTAAGCATGGATCGTATTATTCTCTCTCTCTCTCTCTCTCTCTCTCTCTCTCTCTCTCTCTCTCATTCAAATTCACATTCAAATGTGCTTTATTTGCATGAAAAGTAAACTTGCATTGCAAAAGCAATGAGACATACAAAATACAACCAGAAGAGGGGAGAAAGAAAAAAAGTAACAGCCCCCCAAACACATACACACACACACACACAAACACACACACAATGACACATATATACTCACATACTCACACACACACACGCACTCACACCCAGGTTTAAATATATTTTGTTCATAATATAACAATTTATGAATTTACCAGTATTGGTAATGAACACAGATGATATTGTGTACAGTACCATTATTTAGTTCACACCCTCTCTTAATGTATGGCAGGCAGAGACATACTGAGCTCCCGCCTATATCGCAGTATCCTCTTCCCCCGGAAGAATTTCTCATTTATTTGGTTCCGATTGGTGTTGGAATTGATTTATCTGTGCAGTGAATTTGTGAAAATATTGATTTCTGATTGAGAGGAACTTGGGGCAGGAAAGCAGGAAGTGGGCCTCTGTCTCCACCTCAGATTACGGTGAGCACACAGCCTCTTCTCTTTTGCCAGCCAGGTCTTTTTGTGGCGACCAATTTCATTGGCAATGTTATGGTCGCTGAGTGTCTGTACATTGTTAATCACCAGAACTATCCTTGTATAATAATGAACTCCAGAAAGAGAACTATTCCTTTTAATATGCATCATATCAGACAGTAAACAGCCAATCGACAGACAGCAATAACCACAGACTGTCACATGGAGTGTTACCACAACCATTTGTTTATTTCAGTCTTCTTGTAAACAATCACAGCATGTAGAACCCAACACACCCCAGTATAATGCAAAACAACAACAGCCATAAAACCAAAGTGTCTTAATGATTTTACAGCAGCACCTCCATATAAACGCCATTACCATGATGCTCTGACATATCCCACACACGGTAATGTGTGGCATGGTGAAGCCAAAATGCATAAGATACCCTTTAATAAAAGATGAGAATCTGCAGTTTAACCACATGTGAATACCCTGATTACAAATCTAAAATAGAGGAGTACAGAGCCAACTAAAGAAAAAAATATGTTTTTGCCCCAAACATTATGGAGCTGACTGTAATATTGGAATACAAGCATTAGAGTGACAGGGTCTGCATAAATGTGAACAAAACTGAAGTTTTATCTTTTTTTATTCCACCCATTTATCGATTTTCTTAAATGGCTAATTCTTGGTCAGGGTTGCAGAGGGTGCTGGAACCTATCCCAGCATGCAGTTGGCATGAGACAGGAATACACCCTGGACAGGTTGCCAATACATCGCAGGGCACACACAGCATTCACTCACTCGCTCATTCCTGCTGGCAATTTGGAGTCCTTGAACAGTGGGAGGAAACCCACACTGAAAGGCCCTTGGGATTCGAACCCAAGACCTTCTTGCTGTGAGGCGACAATGCAAGTCACTGCTCCACCGTAGAGCTTGTAATTTTCACCCAGGTCTGAAAAAACCTGACCACAATGCCCCGATTCTGCCATTTTATGCAGGGCTTGGTTGGGGTTGGACCCTTTGTAGCTGGCCCTTTAAATTTTGAGCACAGAGCGCTGTGTGAGCTGGATGGCAGTTGTAGGCCAGCGAGTCTAAGCTGAGCTCTGTGAGTGACAGAATGGACGCCTCAGAGCCGGGGAGAAAGAAGTTATAGTCAGGGGAGAATGAAGTGAGGCAGCAGCCATCGAAAGGAAAATCTGAGGTCTGGACAAACTTTTACATGGTGTTATGATCAAGCTGTTTTCATTTCATTTGTTCATTTCATTGTTTTATTAATTTAATTAATTTTCTGTCGAATTTGAGTGTTTTTCCCTCTCTTTATTTAGAGCTGATTTTCCCTTCACTCTCTGCCTCATCTCAGATCACACAGTTTTACAGAGGTTCCAGTACCAACCCAAAACCCAGGATAGAGGGGCTGAGTGAATGTGGTCTGGACTCTGTGCAAGAGGGTCATTGTGTCAGAGACGCTGTAGAAGGACAGAGTTCCTGCCCTGTGATCCAGGTACACTCCTATTCTGGAGGAGGAGGGGACAGGGATTTCAGTGCTCTCATTATTGTGCCAGAAAGAGTAACTGGAGTGAGAGCAGCGCAAACTCCAGGACTGGTTATAATATCCCAAAGCGCAGTCATCGCTGCCTCCTTTCCTGCTGATCTCTTTATATGACACTGCTATATCTACCCATCTCTTCCCACTCCACTCAGCCTCCCAGTAACAGCGTCTAAACAAAGCCTCTCTGCACAGCACTTGGCCCATGAAGTCAAATCTCTCTGGATGATCAGGATATGACTGGATCTCTTCCACACGGGTCACCTCTCTGTTCCCCTCAGACAGACGGAGGTCTCTGTGTGCAGTGTTGGGGTCCAGTGTGAGCTGACAGGAATCTGATAGAGGAGAAGAAGGAGAAGGAGAGTTCAGTGATCATAATAATAAACTAATAAGGGTGCTCAATATGATTGTTTATTAAAACAGGGATAGTGCAAACAAATAGCCCCCTGTTCTCTAATGGAAACCTGTGGAAGAAGCCATTTCCTGCTTGACATCCTGGCACACCCTCCCAGTCTCTCTGCAGATACTGCAAGTCCCAGGTGCCCCCCCCCCCCCAAAAGCAAGTCTGTCCTGAATACAGAAAATACTTTCAATAATATTACCCCATATTCTCGCGTTGCTTCATCTGTTAATTTAGGTTTAATTACAGACTCACAGTGCAGGAAGTCCTGCCTGGTTCTGCATTGTGTGGGCCAGGCCTCCAGAATACGGACCTCTTCCACTGTAGAGAGAGTTCACAAGAAAGATGAGCTCCTGAAATATCACATTACCTGGAGAAGTGGAATGACATTTTATTAAATGAAATGCATTTAAATGGCTACAGTTAAATATACAACATAAACTCACTGAGCTCAAAAACAACCTTAGTTATTATCTTGCATTGTACTCTGACTATACTCATACCCTACACTGAGTTACAAAAATGTCTACAGAGACCTCTTCAGATAATCAAAAACCTTTCCCCACACCATGTGTCTGTGCGTGTTTGTGTGTCTCATTATGTATGTGTGTGTCTGTGTGTGTGTGTGTGTCTCATTATGTATGTGTGTGTCTGTGCGTGTGTGTGTCTCATTATGTATGTGTGTGTCTGTATGTGTCTCATTATGTATGTGTGTGTCTGTGCATGTGTGTGTGTCTCATTATGTATGTGTGTGTCTGTGCGTGTGTGTGTGTCTCATTATGTATGTGTGTGTCTGTGCATGTGTGTGTGTGTGTGTGTCTCATTATGTATGTGTGCGTCTGTGCGTGTGTGTGTGTCTTATTATGTATGTGTGTGTCTGTGCGTGTGTGTGTGTGTGTGTCTTATTATGTATGTGTGTGTCTCAGTATGTATGTGTGTGTCTGTGCGTGTGTGTGTGTGTGTCTCATTATGTATGTGTGTGTGTGTGTGAGAGAGAAAGAGAGAGAGAGAGAGTATATGAGCTTTTGTGTGTGTGTGAGAGAGACAGAGAGACAGTATATGTGTCCTATATATATTCCCTAGCAATTAAATGTGTGTCATCCTGTCATATACTAAGAGACAGTGGGTAAAACCAAATAATGAAAATGTATTAATTTGTGCTTATATGTATATGGTATATGTTTGAGTGTGTGTATTCATGTTAGTGCGGAATGTATTTGAGCATTTGTATGTATGCATGTATATGCATGGGCAAACATGAGTATAACTACACATATGAATGCCTACATATATTATACTGTTAATTATATGTGCATTGTACGTGTGTTGTAGTATGTATGCATGTATGTGTGTATGTATGTATATGTCTATACATACGTGTCCATACATATATATGTATATAATGTATATGTTTGTATGTATGCATGTATGCATATATGAGTGTGTATGCATATATATGTATGATTTGTTTGTATGTGTATATGTATGTATAGGTATATGTGTATGTATGCATGTTTATGTATGCGTATATAATGTTTGCATATGTATACTTAGATCTATATGTGTATATACTTGAATATGTACGATTTCTTTTTTATTTTAGCAATATTCAAGATATATTTGATCATTGTTATTTATTATTTTATTAACTTTTTAATTGTTTACTATGCTTTGGCAACATGCGATTATTTCTCATGCCAATAAAGCTCCATTTGAACTGAACTGAATATGTGCTTCTGTGTGTGTGTGTGTGTGTGTGTGTGTGTGTGTGCTTCTGTGTGTGTGTGTGTGTGTGTGTGTGTGTGTGTGCTTCTGTGTGTGTGTGTGTGTGTGTGTGAGAGTATATGTGTGTGTGTGTGTGTGTGTGTGTGTGTGTTTCTGTGTGTGTGTGTGTGTGTGTGTGCTTCTGTGTGTGTGTGTGTGTGTGTGTGTGCTTCTGTGTGTGTGTGTGTGTGTGTGTGTGTGTGCTTCTGTGTGTGTGTGTGTGTGTGTGTGCTTCGTGTGTGTGTGTGTGTGTGTGTGTGTGTGTGTGTTGTGTGTGTGTGTGTGTGTGTGTGTGTGTGTGTGTGTGTGTGTGTGTGTGTGTGTGTGTGTGTGTGTGTGTGTGTGTGTGTGTGTGTGTGTGTGTGTGTGTGTGTGTGTGTGTGTGTGTGTGCTTCTGTGTGTGTGTGTGTGTGTGTGTGTGTGTGCTTCTGTGTGTGTGTTTGTGTGTGTGTGTGTGTGTGTGTGTGTGTGTGCTTGTGTGTGTGCTTCTGTGTGTGTGTGTGTGTGTGTGTGTGTGTGTGCTTGTGTGTGTGCTTCTGTGTGTGTGTGTGTGTGCTTCTGTGTGTGTGTGTGTGTGTGTGAGAGAGTATGTGGCTTCTGTGTGTGTGTGTGTGTGTGTGTTGCTTCTGTGTGTGTGTGTGTGTGTGTGTGTGTGTGCTTTCTGTGTGTGTGTGTGTGTGTGTGTGAGAGAGTATGTGCTTCTGTGTGTGTGTGTGTGTGTGTGTGTGTGAGAGTATGTGCTTCCGTGTGTGTGTGTGTGTGTGTGTGAGAGTATGTGCTTCTGTGTGTGTGTGTGTGTGTGTGTGTGAGAGAGTATGTGCTTCTGTGTGTGTGTGTGTGTGTGTGTGTGTGTGTGTGAGAGTATGTGCTTCTGTGTGTGTGTGTGTGTGTGTGAGAGAGTATGTGCTTCTGTGTGTGTGTGTGTGTGTGTGTGCTTCTGTGTGTGTGTGTGTGTGTGTGAGAGAGTATGTGCTTCTGTGTGTGTGTGTGGGTGTGTGTGAGAGAGTATGTGTGTGTGTTTGTGTGTGTGTGTGTGCTTCTGTGTGTGTGTATGTGTGTGTGTGCTTCTGTGTGTGTGTGTGGGTGTGTGTGAGAGAGTATGTGTGTGTGTGTTGTGTGTGTGTGCTTCTGTGTGTGTGTGTATGTGTGAGAGAGTATGTGTGTGATTGTCTGTGAAAGTCTGTGTATTTTTATTGTGTGTTTGTGACAACAGAGACCTCACTGCTACACAAATTTTCTACATAATTTTTATAGTCCAGTTGATTATATTCACTTCAGGTCAGCATTCCTTATTTTAAAAGAAAGAAGTGAGGAAAAAGTATTTCCAACCTGTTTGAGGGATTTTGACTAATTCCTCCTTCCAGACGTCTTCCAGTCGCTCTTTCAGTTCAGAGACAGATTTCCTCACAGCCTCAAAAGAGACGTGTGGACTGACAGTGATGCTGGGAAAGTCTCCAGGTCCAGGAGGGACACAGAGAGACTGACAGCTCTGCAGATGGACAGACAGACAGAAGAAAACCCATCTCAACACTGATTCCTCTGCAGATGCCAGGGGCAGATCTTTGTAAATGAGGAACACACCTCACCTTGTATGTACAATGTACATAGTGCAGACTGTCAGACAGCCAGTGATGTTACCTGGAGGAAATGGATGTCATCTTCTGTGTATGAAAACTGCTCCAGCTCAGTGTCTCTCCTCCTCAGCTCAGCAATCTCCTTCTCCAGTCGCTTCAGGAGTCCTTCAGCACGACTCACTTCAGCCTTCTCCTGATCTCTGATCAGCTCTTTCACCTCAGAGCGCCTTCTCTCAATGGAGCGGATCAGCTCAGTAAAGATCCTCTCACTGTCCTCCACTGCTGCCTTTGCAGAGCGCTGTTAGGAGACACAGAGAGAGGAGGGCTGTACATTTTAACTAGGCCTTTCACTCAGCACTTACTGGGACCCCAGACAGCCTGTTCCCCACAGTGTGGCTCAGTGGGATTGAGCCCCACAGGGCTGGAAAGTGACCCAACACTGGGCTCCTCACTGGCTGACTGGAGGAGAGCCCTGACTGAGCCCTGAAATGGCTCTTCCAGCAGCCAGCTGTTGTCTTCTCCTCTGGTCAGTACCCACCTTGAGTGACTGCACAGCCTGTCTCAGATCCTGCAGCTTCTTCTCTCTCTCCTGGATTCTCTGCTGGAATTCTCTCTGTGTCGCCCCCAGCTGCTTCTGTGGACAGATTATTTTTTCATATCGTATTACAATACTCAACCTTTCAACTATATTTTCACCTTCCAAATATTATAAGGTCCTGCAACATGTTTGATGTACAGTATAGTATGTCATTGTGTAGAAGTGTACTGGCCGTATTGGTAAAGCTTCTAAACTGTGTGAGTGAACTAGCTGCTCCAGCCGTGTTGATTCCCAATCAGGGAGTGAATAGGGGGGTGAGGGGTATGAACAGAGCTGTCAGAGAGCTGACTTGGGTTCACTTCCTGCTCTTACTGCTTTAACACTGGATATAAGACCTAGAAATCATGATGTTGCTTAATTCTCTCTCTTATATGTCTAAAACATTTCATAATAAAATCTTGTAAATAAACAAACAAAATTCAATAAGGCACATTTCAAAATAAAACCTACTAAATAAGTGTATTAATGAAATTCTACTTTATGTGAGATTGTGGCAAGATCTGTCCTCACTGTAAAAAAGTGCTGAGAGTGTTATGTGTAAGAGGTTCAGTCCTTACCTGTTTCTCAGTCCTTTCTGCTGCAGCTGAGACTGTATCATGGCCTCTGTGTTCACCCATCGTACATGGATAGCAGATACACTGCTGATCAGTACGACAGTAAATCTCCAGCAGTTTGTCATGATGAGAGCAGCCACGTCTCCAGGTCCAGGTCCACCTTCTCCTGCATGGTCATGGCACATAATTTTTTCCAGAAGCATCAGTCAGTGCCCCAATAATGAACACTTTTTGGTGTCTCATTTTCATCCTAGGGTTGAGTATCATGTAGTAAGTCTGTATTCATCATGAAGTTTTTCCATTCATTTTAGGTGAATCATAAGCATTTCACAGTAAGATGAGCCAGTACACACACCAGACAGGACTTGACACTGCTTTGCGCTGAAGGTAATTTTTGACATGTACTTCTCGTCATGAGCACAAGAGGTCTACATTATGGTCAGCAGCTCAGTATTCCAGGGAAAAGTTTGTTAGTCTCCTTTACCTTATGCAGGCCATCAATCACAGTTTCGCCACGTCCACAGTTCATTTGCACAGGTGTGAACAATGATTTAAAATGTGTGGAAAATTAGCGCACAAAGTGGGGAGAGGCTAACTGGAGCAGGATCACACTCCTCATATAGACACAAAGTGGGGAGAGGCTAACTGGAGCAGGATCACACTCCTCATATAGACACAAAGTGGGGAGAGGCTAACTGGAGCAGGATCACACTCCTCATATAGACACACAGTGGGGTGAGGCTTGGAGCAGGATCACACTTCACACTGGAGCAGGATCACATCATTATTGGAGCAGGAAACTCCTCACAAAGTGGGGAGATGCTAAACCCCATTTGTCACACAATCAATATTATTAAAACCCAATGAAACCCCTGTAAATCAAACCCATGCTAGTGCCATCACTAAATTATGGCAACACCTTAATTATGGCATATTCTTGACCTTTAAAGAGCCAGAACTCATCATAATGAATTATGATTCATCGTCACGGATACGAAAAAGAGAAAGCAATATTTGTTTTGTTCTTTTTCCTGTCCTCAAATGTGAAGCACTTTGTGTTGCATGTGATGTATGAAAGATGCTATAGAAATGATGCTTAGGGGTCCAAGCATTAAGTGCTAGAGCACTATTGCGTTTGTTCCGATTGTTACTATTATTTTTTACTGCTCTCAAAGTATCTGGATCTCAAAAACAAAAAGGCTCAGAGGTACCAAATGTGGTCAATAGTTTGGCAATAAAACGCATATCAATTGGCCAGATGGTGGCACTATAACAGCTAGTTTTAATAGTTAAAAACAGCTTGGTTAAGCGGAGCTAAGTTATCATGATTGGCAGGTGAACTGAAAGACAGGCAGCCAATAGCAGAGGAGCAGGGTTCTGCTGAGTGTGCCTGCAGACGCGAGGAGCAGAGAAGCAGAGACAGGCGAGCAAACGAGCGCTCTGTACGGCCGCTATGCTAACTGAGCTAGCCAAGCCTCAGAACCAGGGCCCAGGCCTTCCCATCGCTCGCCGCCTCACCCCAGATCACACAGGTAAACAGAGGATCCATAACTACTAAACCCAAACCCAGGATAGAGGGGCTGAGTGAATGTGGTCTGGACTCTGTGCAGGAGGGTCATTGTGTCAGAGACGCTGTAGAAGGACAGAGTTCCTGCCCTGTGATCCAGGTACACTCCTACTCTGGAGGAGGGGGGACCAGGGATATCAGTGCTCTCATTTCTGTGCTGGAAATAATAACTGCCGCCAATACGGCAAAAACTCCAGGACTTGTTATTACATCCCAGAGTGCCGTCATTAATCTGCCCTTTCCTGCTGATCTCTTTATACGACACTGCTATAGAAACACAAATCCCACTCCACTCAGCCTCCCAGTAACAGCGTCCAGACAGACCCTCTCTGCACAGCACTTGGGGCGAGTGCTCAAATCTCTCTGGATGATCAGGATATGACTGGCTCTCTTCCACACGGTTCACCTTTCTGTTCCCCTCAGACAGACGGAGGTACTTATGCGCTGTGTTGGGGTCCAGAGTGAGCCGACAGGAATCTGATGGGGGAGAAGAGAGCTCCTCTTACATATTTTACACATTTCACATATTTTACATATTTTTATGTTTTCTCAATGTCTTTTTATGCACACTTAGCTTTTTATCCTTGATTGTATCTTTTTGGTTACTTTTCACTTAATTTTTTAATTTCTTCATTTCTTCTTGTACTGAATGCTCAACTATTGCTATGATCTAATTTATTTTTATATTAATCCATATTGTTCTTGTAACTTTCTTCACACAGCCCTACTGTAGGACATATATTACTATATATGATCCATATGTTTAATACCAGGATGACTACAGCTTAATTCACAGGGATCTGACTGTGAAGAGGAGGTATGAGATCCCTACAGCAAGTCCGTTATGAATATAGAACATTATATAAATCATCTTTTTCTTCATATTACCTAAAAATCTCCACTTGTTTCATTGTTTTAATTAAGTTTTAATTCCAGACTCACATTGTAAGAAGTCCTCTCTGGTCCTGGGCTCAATATGAACTTCTTCCACTATAAAGACAGAGATCACAGGAAAGCTTAGTTCCCAAAAGCTTCATTTATGAATGCCCCTCGCTAACACTAACCCACACTAACCAGGGTTTACCCCAGGAAACCAGCGGAGGGCGAAGTGCCTCAGAGGGGAAGCAGTGGCGGTGTGAAGCGGTGGGCCGTGGTGTTTACACGGTATCACCTACACCTGACCTGCTGAAAACATGACTATACCATATAAGTTTAGTTAAAAATGAGAACATAATGGCTCAAGATAAGACGATGAATATCTGAACAGGGCTGTAAATTAACTGGTGCTAGTAAAGTCAAAAAACTGGAGCACAGAGAACAAGATAGTGGTACAAACCTTAAGCATAACTTTTATAATGAAAAAAAAAACTTTAAACCTTGTGATAAAACATAAAAGTATTTCAGCCGTAATAACCTTTTATATAAATCTTCGCTAATTCCACCTGGCAGACGTCCTCCAGTCGCTCTTTCAGTTCAGAGACAGATTTCCTCAGAGCCTCAAAAGAGACGTGTGGACTGACAGTGATGCTGGGAAAGTCTCCAGGTCCAGGAGGGGCACAGAGAGACTGACAGCTCTGCAAACAGACAGACAGACAGACAGGGAATAGTCTCAATACAGATTCTTGTGCAGATGTCAGTAACAGATCTTTGTAAATGAGAAACACTCCTCAACTTGTATGTACAATGTACATAGTGCAGACTATCAGAGAGCCAGTGAAGTTACCTGAAGGAACTGGATGTGATCCTCTGTGTGTGAAAGCTGCTCCAGCTCAGCATCTCTCCTCCTCAGCTCAGCAATCTCCTGCTCCAGTCGCTCCAGGAGTCCTTCAGCCCGACTCAATTCAGCCTTCTCCTGATCTCTGATCAGCTCTTTCACCTCAGAGCGCCTTCTTTCAATGGAGCGGATCAGCTCAGTAAAGATCCTCTCGCTGTCCTCCACTGCTGCCTGTGCAGAGCACTGTTAGGAGACACAGAGAGAGGAGGGCTGTACATTTTAACTAGGCCTTTCACTCAGCTCTTACTGGGACCCCAGACAGCCTGTTCCCCACAGTGTGTCTCAGTGGGGTTGAGCCCCACAGGGCTGGAAAGTGACCCAACACTGGGCTCCTCACTGGCTGACTGGAGGAGAGCCCTGACTGAGCCCTGAAATGGCTCTTCTGGCAACCAGCTGTTGTCTTCTCCTCTGGTCAGTACCCACCTTGAGTGACTGCACAGCCTGTCTCAGATCCTGCAGCTCCTTCTCTCTCTCCTGGATTCTTTGCTGGCATTTACTCTGTGTCGCCCCCAGCTGCTTCTGTGGAAAAAATTTGCTTTCCCCATTAAAACAATATTTATTGTATATTCACTGTATGATGACAACTCAATTGTATCTGCCATTGTAATGTTTGGAATTATCTTAATTTTTATTTCCATTTTGTTTTTACTGTCCTGTTGTTGTTTTATTTTTTGTAAATTGCAGATTTGTTACATTATAGGTATTTAGCTGATGCTCTTATCCAGAGTGACTCGCAAAACTTTTACATTGAATCCATTTACATAGATGGATATATATATGCACGCACTATATACAGGTTAAGGTTGAGTATCTTGCTGAATGGTACAATGGCAGTGTCCTACCCTGGAATCGAAACTGTGGCCTTTAGGGTACAAGACCAGTTCCTTTCGCATTATACTATTAATTACCACTAATACTACTTATATATCTATATGTATATCTACATGGCTGTTATCACAAACTCCTCCAGAATGAGGTCATGAAAGATATCTTAGAAGACTAGTGTTCACTTTCCACTCTGATTCTTACTCTCCCTACTTTATCACTGTGGATCTGAAACCTGAGATCAAGTCCCTGTACAATTTTACTGAAACACACCTGTGGTAAAAAAGCTTTGACAACCCATTCTCAGAGCAGCTATTAAAATAGTATGATGTGATAAAGTGAAATGAGTCTTTATAATATTAACCATACTAAAAAGGTTCAGTCCTTACCTGTTTCTCAGTCCTTTCTGCTGCAGCTGAGACTGTATCATGGCCTCTGTGTTCATCCATCACACACAGCAGACAGATGCACTGCTGATCGGTACGACAGTAAACCTCCAGCAGTTTTTTATGTTGAGGGCAAATGTTCTCCTGCAGGTTTCTAGTAGCATTGATGACATTATGTGTTCTTCCTGGATGGAGTTCATTATGAAGTTTGAGGTGCGTTTCACAGTAAGAGGCCAGACACACCAGACAGGACTTGACAGCTTTGCGCTTTCTCCCAGTGCAGACATCACACGCCACGTCTCCAGGTCCAGCGTAACAGTGAGCAGGAGGAGCAGCCTGGAGTCCTGTCTTCTTCAGTTTCTCCACCACTTCAGCCAGCATGATGTTTCTGCCCAGAACAGGCCTTAGAGTGATGGTCTGTCTGCACTGGGGACAGCTGTAGACACCAGTATGATCATCCTGATCCCAGCAGCCCTTAATACAGCTCATGCAGAAACTGTGTCCACAGGGAATAGCGACCGGATCCTTCAGCAGATCCAGACAAATTGAACAGCTGAACTGGTCCTGATCCACTGAGATACTGGCTTCAGCCATTTTACTGCTCACACTAACAGAGACAGAGTCTAGTTTCGTTTCTCTGAAACTGCGTGACAGAGAGAGGGGGAGTGACTTCCTGCTTCAGCCCACAGCTGCAGGAGGTGTGGTGTTGGACTGAGGCCAGATTTATTTGAATCTCCACTCTTCGATAAATATCACACACAGTCGCGTTGCAGTATTGATGTACAGGATGTGACTCAAGCACATCAGAGGCGAAGGGAAAGACTGAAACTAGGGAATCCGATCTGAAGCTCTGCATGAGGATGAGAGATGTAGATGGCAGGGTGGCGCAGTGGGTGTGGGTAACTGGGCATTTAACACTCTGCCGAAGGATTCCCTCTTTTGGATGAGACGTTAAACCGAGGTCCTGACTCACTGTGGTCATTAAAGACCCCAGGACACTTCTTTCAAAGAGTAGGGGGTTCCCCGGTGTCCTGGCTAAATTCCCAACGTGGCTTTCTCAAACTGGCCACCTAGCCTGCAGTGCTATGAGACCCACAGCTTAGCCTGCAGTGCTATGAGACCCACAGCTTAGCCTGCAGTGCTATGAGACCCACAGCTTAGCCTGCAGTGCTATGAGACCCACAGCTTAGCCTGCAGTGCTATGCGACCCACAGCTTAGCCTGCAGTGCTATGAGACCCACAGCTTAGCCTGCAGTGCTATGAGACCCACAGCTTAGCCTGCAGTGCTATGAGACCCACAGCTTAGCCTGCAGTGCTATGAGACCCACAGCTTAGCCTGCAGTGCTATGAGACCCACAGCTTAGCCTGCAGTGCTATGAGACCCACAGCTTAGCCTGCAGTGCTATGAGACCCACAGCTTAGCCTGCAGTGCTATGAGACCCACAGCTCTCATTGAATAGCAGCATAAAATGGTAGATAGGAAGGAGGAGTATAACCAAGAAAATAATTTGAAAAAAAGCATTTCAGTTGCAAAAGCCATGATCTTTATTTCACAAAAATATGCCTAATATGCTACAACATCAACATTGCCAACAGAAGGCTAAATACTTTAAAATAACAAATAATATTACAAAAATAGCAGCGGGTCTTATGAAACTGACACAACAGTGTCATAGCCACAAACCAAACATTATACAGGCCTGTATAATAAGAATGTATAATAAGAAATTCTAAACATAAAACAGCGCCACCGGGTTCACCACAGGTCCTATTTGCCTTATACGAACTGAAAAATAAAAATGGCCCATCTGTACACTGTAGGATTCATCTTATGCTACAAGTAACATTGCCTGTGTGTGTGTGGCCCCTTATGGGAGATTAGCATTGAGGAATGTTAGCGGTCGCACTTTCTCAGCACCAGGGGCGCTGCAGAGTGGCACAGGCACAATAACATAATCACTGACCTGCCCATATCGAGTCTGGAGACTCCAGTGCATGTTAAACTCACTCTGTCCCTGAAGCTTGTTTCTCCCTGAACTCGGGTTTGGGACGTTACTGTTCCTTTAAGCTCTCAGAGATCAGTTATTATCGCTGTGTGTGTGTGTGTGTGTTTCTGTGTGTGTGTGTGTGTGTGTGTGTGTGTGTGCATGCGCAAACAGGAGCGTGTGCGCGAGTGTGTGTGCGTCCCTGGGCATAACGTCACACAACCTGCCGGGAAAAAAAAATCTTCGGGCAAACACTGAATGCTATGCAGTGAAGCAGCAACAGCTGGGAATGGCATGCTGTCTAGCACCCTCTAGTGGACCATTTAATACAACACCCAACGGTGCAGCAATCGTCATCTGCTCTTACGTAGTTCATTGGCTAGATCCCACGATGTTATTTGGTTACGCAATTGCAGTGAGTGCTGCTTCTGACAGGATGTTCTATGCGGCACTACACGATAGGCTCTTTATAATGTCAGTCAGCACCGTCCACTAAGCTAACCAATAGGAATGCCTGTGACACCCTTGTCATGTTCATGTGCACTCATACTGCATTCGTAGTTCAGTTGTTGCTTAAGCGTCAATGGCAGCTTGTAGCTAACGATACATACGACGTATAATTATGTCTGTGACCGTGCAAGAAGGCCAGAAGCGCAGCCTTGCTCCTATAACACTGAATGATGAGCTTGAAAAAACTCAATATTAACTCATTATATGAAAAAAAAAAAATAATTTGCATTAATCAACTTGAAAGGAATGATTCAGTAGAATCAAACTGCCCATAAATATTACATTATAACTGGTTTTGATGGATCCCCAAGAGTTGGTGTGAGATAGATAAGCTTTATTGAACCCCAAGGAGTAATCTGTCCTGTGCATTTAACCCATCCTCAAAAACAAAAAGGCTCAGAGGTACCAAATTTGGTCAATAGTTTGGCAATAAAACGTATATCAATTGGCCAGATGGTGGCACTATAACAGCTAGTTTTAATAGTTAAAAACAGCTTGGTTAAGAGGAGCTAAGTTATCGTGATTGGTAGGTGAACTCAAAGACAGGCAGCCAATAGCAAAGGAGCAGGGTTCTGCTGAGTGTGCCTGCAGACGCGAGGAGCAGAGAAGCAGAGACAGGCGAGCAAACGAGCGCTCTGTACGGCCGCAATGCTAACTGAGCTAGCCAAGCCTCAGAACCAGGGCCCAGGCCTTCCCATCGCTCGCCGCCTCATCCCAGATCACACAGGTAAACAGAGGATCCAACACCATAAACCCAAAACGCAGGATAGAGGGGCTGAGTGAATGTGGTCTGGACTCTGTGCAGGAGGGTCATTGTGTCAGAGACGCTGTAGAAGGACAGAGATCCTGCCCTGTGATCCAGGTACACTCCTACTCTGGAAGAGGGGGGAACAGGGATTTCAGTGTCCTCATTATTGTGCCACAAAGTGTAACCGGCGGCAGTACGGCGCAAACTCCAGGACTTGTTATTCTCTCCCAGACCACTGTCATTACCCCCCCCTTTCCTGCTGATCTCTTTATATGACACAGCTATAGAAACAAAATGATGCCCACTCCACTCAGCCTCCCAGTAACAGCGTCCAGACAGACCCTCTCTGCACAGCACTTGGGCCCGGCTCTCAAATCTCTCTGGATGATCAGGATATGACTGGATCTTTCCCACATAAGTCACCTTTCTGTTCCCCTCAGACAGACGGAGGCGTTGATTCGCTGTGTTTGGGTCCAGAATGAGCCGACAGGAATCTGATGGGGGAGAAGAGAGCTCCTCTTACATATTTTACACATTTCACATATTTTACATATTTTTATGTTTTCTCAATGTCTTTTTATGCACACTTAGCTTTTTATCCTTGATTGTATCTTTTTGGTTACTTTTCACTTAATTTTTTAATTTCTTCATTTCTTCTTGTACTGAATGCTCAACTATTGCTATGATCTAATTTATTTTTATATTAATCCATATTGTTCTTGTAACTTTCTTCACACAGCCCTACTGTAGGACATATATTACTATATATGATCCATATGTTTAATACCAGGATGACTACAGCTTAATTCACAGGGATCTGACTGTGAAGAGGAGGTATGAGATCCCTACAGCAAGTCCGTTATGAATATAGAACATTATATAAATCATCTTTTTCTTCATATTACCTAAAAATCTCCACTTGTTTCATTGTTTTAATTAAGTTTTAATTCCAGACTCACGTTGTAAGAAGTCCTCTCTGGTCCTGGGCTCAATATGAACTTCTTCCACTATAAAGACAGAGATCACAGGAAAGCTTAGTTCCCAAAAGCTTCATTTATGAATGCCCCTCGCTAACACTAACCCACACTAACCAGGGTTTACCCCAGGAAACCAGCGGAGGGCGAAGTGCCTCAGAGGGGAAGCAGTGGCGGTGTGAAGCGGTGGGCCGTGGTGTTTACACGGTATCACCTACACCTGACCTGCTGAAAACATGACTATACCATATAAGTTTAGTTAAAAATGAGAACATAATGGCTCAAGATAAGACGATGAATATCTGAACAGGGCTGTAAATTAACTGGTGCTAGTAAAGTCAAAAAACTGGAGCACAGAGAACAAGATAGTGGTACAAACCTTAAGCATAACTTTTATAATGAAAAAAAAAACTTTAAACCTTGTGATAAAACATAAAAGTATTTCAGCCGTAATAACCTTTTATATAAATCTTCGCTAATTCCACCTGGCAGACGTCCTCCAGTCGCTCTTTCAGTTCAGAGACAGATTTCCTCAGAGCCTCAAAAGAGACGTGTGGACTGACAGTGATGCTGGGAAAGTCTCCAGGTCCAGGAGGGGCACAGAGAGACTGACAGCTCTGCAAACAGACAGACAGACAGACAGGGAATAGTCTCAATACAGATTCTTGTGCAGATGTCAGTAACAGATCTTTGTAAATGAGAAACACTCCTCAACTTGTATGTACAATGTACACAGTGCAGACTGTCAGAGAGCCAGTGAAGTTACCTGAAGGAACTGGATGTGATCCTCTGTGTGTGAAAGCTGCTCCAGCTCAGCATCTCTCCTCCTCAGCTCAGCAATCTCCTGCTCCAGTCGCTCCAGGAGTCCTTCAGCCCGACTCAATTCAGCCTTCTCCTGATCTCTGATCAGCTCTTTCACCTCAGAGCGCCTTCTTTCAATGGAGCGGATCAGCTCAGTAAAGATCCTCTCGCTGTCCTCCACTGCTGCCTGTGCAGAGCGCTGTTAGAGACACAGAGAGAGGAGGTCTGTACATTTTAACTAGGCCTTTCACTCAGCTCTTACTGGGACCCCAGACAGCCTGTTCCCCACAGTGTGTCTCAGTGGGGTTGAGCCCCACAGGGCTGGAAAGTGACCCAACACTGGGCTCCTCACTGGCTGACTGGAGGAGAGCCCTGACTGAGCCCTGAAATGGCTCTTCTGGCAACCAGCTGTTGTCTTCTCCTCTGGTCAGTACCCACCTTGAGTGACTGCACAGCCTGTCTCAGATCCTGCAGCTCCTTCTCTCTCTCCTGGATTCTTTGCTGGCATTTACTCTGTGTCGCCCCCAGCTGCTTCTGTGGAAAAAATTTGCTTTCCCCATTAAAACAATATTTATTGTATATTCACTGTATGATGACAACTCAATTGTATCTGCCATTGTAATGTTTGGAATTATCTTAATTTTTATTTCCATTTTGTTTTTACTGTCCTGTTGTTGTTTTATTTTTTGTAAATTGCAGATTTGTTACATTATAGGTATTTAGCTGATGCTCTTATCCAGAGTGACTCGCAAAACTTTTACATTGAATCCATTTACATAGATGGATATATATATGCACGCACTATATACAGGTTAAGGTTGAGTATCTTGCTGAATGGTACAATGGCAGTGTCCTACCCTGGAATCGAAACTGTGGCCTTTAGGGTACAAGACCAGTTCCTTTCGCATTATACTATTAATTACCACTAATACTACTTATATATCTATATGTATATCTACATGGCTGTTATCACAAACTCCTCCAGAATGAGGTCATGAAAGATATCTTAGAAGACTAGTGTTCACTTTCCACTCTGATTCTTACTCTCCCTACTTTATCACTGTGGATCTGAAACCTGAGATCAAGTCCCTGTACAATTTTACTGAAACACACCTGTGGTAAAAAAGCTTTGACAACCCATTCTCAGAGCAGCTATTAAAATAGTATGATGTGATAAAGTGAAATGAGTCTTTATAATATTAACCATACTAAAAAGGTTCAGTCCTTACCTGTTTCTCAGTCCTTTCTGCTGCAGCTGAGACTGTATCATGGCCTCTGTGTTCATCCATCACACACAGCAGACAGATGCACTGCTCATCGGTACGACAGTAAACCTCCAGCAGTTTTTTATGTTGAGGGCAAATGTTCTCCTGCAGGTTTCTAGTAGCATTGATGACATTATGTGTGCTTCCTGGATGGAGTTCATTATGAAGTTTGAGGTGCGTTTCACAGTAAGAGGCCAGACACACCAGACAGGACTTGACAGCTTTGCGCTTTCTCCCAGTGCAGACATCACACGCCACGTCTCCAGGTCCAGCGTAACAGTGAGCAGGAGGAGTAGCTTGGAGTCCTGTCTTTTTCAGTTTCTCCACCACTTCAGCCAGCATGATGTTTCTGCCCAGAACAGGCCTTAGAGTGATGGTCTGTCTGCACTGGGGACAGCTGTAGACACCAGTATGATCATCCTGATCCCAGCAGCCCTTAATACAGCTCATGCAGAAACTGTGTCCACAGGGAATAGCCACCGGATCCTTCAGCAGATCCAGACAGATCGCACAGCAGAACTGGTCCTGATCAAGTAAACCTCCACCTTCAGCCATTTTACTGCTCACACTGACAGAGACAGAGTTAAGTTTCGTTTCTCTGAAACTGCGTGACAGAGAGAGGGGGAGTGACTTCCTGGTTGAGCCCACAGCTGCAGGAGGTGTGGTGTTGGACTGAGGCCAGATTTATTTGAATCTCCACTCTTCGATAAATATCACACACAGTCGCGTTGCAGTATTGATGTACAGGATGTGACTCAGACACATCAGAGGCGAAGGGAAAGACTGAAACTAGGGAATCCGATCTGAAGCTCTGCATGAGGATGAGAGATGTAGATGGCAGGGTGGCGCAGTGGGTGTGGGTAACTGGGCATTTAACACTCTGCCGAAGGATTCCCTCTTTTGGGTGAGACGTTAAACCGAGGTCCTGACTCACTGTGGTCAAGACCCCATGACACTTCTTTCAAAGAGTAGGGGGTTCCCCGGTGTCCTGGCTAAATTCCCAACCTGGCCACCTAGCCTGCAGTGCTATGAGACCCACAGCTTAGCCTGCAGTGCTATGTGACCCACAGCTTAGCCTGCAGTGCTATGTGACCCACAGCTTAGCCTGCAGTGCTATGAGACCCACAGCTTAGCCTGCAGTGCTATGAGACCCACAGCTTAGCCTGCAGTGCTATGTGACCCACAGCTTAGCCTGCAGTGCTATGAGACCCACAGCTTAGCCTGCAGTGCTATGAGACCCACAGCTTAGCCTGCAGTGCTATGAGACCCACAGCTTAGCCTGCAGTGCTATGAGACCCACAGCTTAGCCTGCAGTGCTATGTGACCCACAGCTTAGCCTGCAGTGCTATGTGACCCACAGCTTAGCCTGCAGTGCTATGAGACCCACAGCTTAGCCTGCAGTGCTATGAGACCCACAGCTTAGCCTGCAGTGCTATGAGACCCACAGCTTAGCCTGCAGTGCTATGAGACCCACAGCTTAGCCTGCAGTGCTATGAGACCCACAGCTTAGCCTGCAGTGCTATGAGACCCACAGCTTAGCCTGCAGTGCTATGAGACCCACAGCTTAGCCTGCAGTGCTATGAGTATAACCAAGAAAATAATTTGAAAAAAAGCATTTCAGTTGCAAAAGCCATGATCTTTATTTCACAAAAATATGCCTAATATGCTACAACATCAACATTGCCAACAGAAGGCTAAATACTTTAAAATAACAAATAATATTACAAAAATAGCAGCGGGTCTTATGAAACTGACACAACAGTGTCATAGCCACAAACCAAACATTATACAGGCCTGTATAATAAGAATGTATAATAAGAAATTCTAAACATAAAACAGCGCCACCGGGTTCACCACAGGTCCTATTTGCCTTATACGAACTGAAAAATAAAAATGGCCCATCTGTACACTGTAGGATTCATCTTATGCTACAAGTAACATTGCCTGTGTGTGTGTGGCCCCTTATGGGAGATTAGCATTGAGGAATGTTAGCGGTCGCACTTTCTCAGCACCAGGGGCGCTGCAGAGTGGCACAGGCACAATAACATAATCACTGACCTGCCCATATCGAGTCTGGAGACTCCAGTGCATGTTAAACTCACTCTGTCCCTGAAGCTTGTTTCTCCCGCGCTGAACTCGGGTTTGGGACGTTACTGTTCCTTTAAGCTCTCAGAGATCAGTTATCATGGGCTGTGTGTGTGTGTGTGTGTGTGTGTGTGTGTGTGTGTGTGTGTGTGTGTGTGTGTGTGTGTGCATGCGCAAACAGGAGCGTGTGCGCGAGTGTGTGTGCGTCCCTGGGCATAACGTCACACAACCTGCCGGGAAAAAAAAATCTTCGGGCAAACACTGAATGCTATGCAGTGAAGCAGCAACAGCTGGGAATGGCATGCTGTCTAGCACCCTCTAGTGGACCATTTAATACAACACCCAACGGTGCAGCAATCGTCATCTGCTCTTACGTAGTTCATTGGCTAGATCCCACAATGTTATTTGGTTACGCAATTGCAGTGAGTGCTGCTTCTGACAGGATGTTCTATGCGGCACTACACGATAGGCTCTTTATAATGTCAGTCAGCACTGTCCACTAAGCTAACCAATAGGAATGCCTGTGACACCGTTGTCATGTTCATGTGCACTCATACTGCATTCGTAGTTCAGTTGTTGCTTAAGCGTCAATGGCAGCTTGTAGCTAACGATACATACGACATATAATTATGTCTGTGACCGTGCAAGAAGGCCAGAAGCGCAGCCTTGCTCCTATAATACTGAATGATGAGCTTGAAAAAACTCAATATTAACTCATTATATGAAAAAAAATAATAATTTGCATTAATCAACTTGAAAGGAATGATTCAGTAGAATCAAACTGCCCATAAATATTACATTATAACTGGTTTTGATGGATCCCCAAGAGTTGGTGTGAGATAGATAAGCTTTATTGAACCCCAAGGAGTAATCTGTCCTCTGCATTTAACCCATCCTCAAAAACAAAAAGGCTCAGAGGTACCAAATTTGGTCAATAGTTTGGCAATAAAACGTATATCAATTGGCAAGATGGTGGCACTATAACAGCTAGTTTTAATAGTTTAAAACAGCTTGGTTAAGAGGAGCTAAGTTATCATGATTGGTAGGTGAACTCAAAGGCAGGCAGCCAATAGCAGAGGAGCAGGGTTCTGCTGAGTGTGCCTGCAGACGCGAGGAGCAGAGAAGCAGAGACAGGCGAGCAAACGAGCGCTCTGTACGGCCGCTATGCTAACTGAGCTAGCCAAGCCTCAGAACCAGGGCCCAGGCCTTCCCATCGCTCGCTGCCTCACCCCAGATCACACAGCTTCACAGAGGATCCATAACAACCAAACCAAAACCCAGGATAGACGTGATCAGTGAATGTGGTGTGGACTCTGTGCAGGAGGTTCATTGTGTCAGAGACGCTGTAGAAGGACAGAGTTCCTGCCCCGTGATCCAGGTACACCCCTATTCTGGAGGAGGGGGGAACAGGGATTTTAGTGCGCTCATTTCTGTGCTGGAAATAATAACTGCCGCCAATACGGCAAAAACTCCAGGACTTGTTATTACATCCCAGAGTGCTGTCATCACTCCGCCCTTTCCTGCTGATCTCTTTATATGACACTGCTATAGAAACCCAATCCCCACTCCACTCAGCCTCCCAGTAACAGCGTCCAGACAGACCCTCTCTGCACAGCACTTGGGCCAAGCAATCAAATCTCTCTGGATGATCAGGATATGGCTGGATCTCTCCCACACGGGTCACCTTTCTGTTCCCCTCAGACAGACGGAGGCGTTGATTCGCTGTGTTGGGGTCCAGAGTGAGCCGACAGGAATCTGATGGAGGAGAAGAGAGCTCCTCTTACATATTTTACACATTTCACATATTTTACATATTTTTATGTTTTCTCAATGTCTGTTTGTGCACACTTAGCTTTTTATCCTTGATTGTATCTTTTTGGTTACTTTTCACTTATTTTTTTAATTTCTTCATTTCTTCTTGTACTGAATGCTCAACTATTGCTATGATCTAATTTATTTTTATATTAATCCATATTGTTCTTGTAAATTTCTTCACACAGCCCTACTGTAGGACATATATTATTGTATATGATTCATATGTTTAATACCAGGATGACTACAGGTTAATACACAGGGATCTGACTGTGCAGAGGAGGTATGAGATCCCTACAGCAAGTCCGTTATGAATATAGAACATTATATAAATCATCTTTTTTTTCATATTACCTAAAAATCTCCTCTTGCTTCATTGTTTTAATTAAGGTTTAATTCCAGACTCACATTGTAAGAAGTCCTCTCTGGTCCTGGGCTCAATATGAACTTCTCCCACTATAAAGACAGAGATCAGAAGAAAGCTTCATTTCCAAAAGCTTAATTTATGACTGTCCCTCGCTAACACTAACCCACACTAACCAAGGTTTTCCCCAGGAAACCAGCGGAGGGGGAAGTGCCTCAGAGGGGAAGCAGTGGCGGTGTGAAGCGGTGGGCCGTGGTGTTTATACGGTATCACCTACACCTGACCTGCTGAAAACATGACTATACCATATAAGTTTAGTTAAAAATGTGAACATAGTGGCTCAAGATAAGATGATGGATATCTGATCAGGGCTATAAATTAACTGGTGCTAGTAAGGTCAAAAAACTGGAGCACAGAGAACAAAATAGTGGTACAAAATGTAACTTCCATACTGAAAAAAAAACTTTAAACCTTGTGATAAAACATAAAAGTATTTCAGCCGTAATAACCTGTTATAGAAATCTTTGATAATTCCACCTGGCAGACGTCCTCCAGTCGCTCTTTCAGTTCAGAGACAGATTTCCTCAGAGCCTCAAAAGAGACGTGTGCACTGACAGTGATGCTGGGAAAGTCTCCAGGTCCAGAAAGGGCACAGAGAGACTGACAGCTCTGCAAACAGACAGACAGACACACAGACAGAAGGACAAATAATAGTCTCAATACAGATTCTTGAGCAGATGTCAGTAACAGATCTTTGTAAATGAGGAACAGGCCTCATGATGTATGTACAATATACACAGTGCAGACTGTCAGAGAGCCAGTGAAGTTACCTGGAGGAAATGGATGTGATCCTCTGCGTGTGAAAGCTGCTCCAGCTCAGCGTCTCTCCTCCTCAGCTCAGCAATCTCCTGCTCCAGTCGCTCCAGGAGTCCTTCAGCCCGACTCACTTCAGCCTTCTCCTGTTCTCTGATCAGCTCTTTCAGCTCAGAGCGCCTTCTCTCAATGGAGCGGATCAGCTCAGTAAAGATCCTCTCGTTGTCCTCCACTGCTGCCTGTGCAGAGCGCTGTTAGGAGACACAGAGAGAGGAGGGCTGTACATTTTAATTAGGCCTTTCACTCAGCTCTTACTGGGACCCTAGACAGCCTGTTCCCCACAGTGTGGCTCAGTGGGATCGAGCCCCACAGGGCTGGAAAGTGGCCCAACACTGGGCTCCTCACTGGCTGACTGGAGGAGATCCCTGACTGAGCCCTGAAATGGCTCTTCCAGCAGCCAGCTGTTGTCTTCTCCTCTGGTCAGTACCCACCTTGAGTGACTGCACAGCCTGTCTCAAATCCTGCAGCTTCTTCTCACTCTCCTGGATTCGTTGTTGGAATTTACTCTGTGTCGCCCCCAGCTGCTTCTGTGGAAATATTTGATTTCCCCATTGAAACACTATTTATTGTATATTTACTGTACGACGACAATTCAATTGTATCTGCCATTGCAATGTTTGGAATTATCTTAATTTTTATTTCCATCTTGTTTTTACTGTCCTGTTGTTTTAATTTTTATTTTTTGTAAATTGCAGATTTGTTACATTATAGGTATTTAGCTGATGCTCTTATCCAGAGTGAATTGCAAAACTTTTACGTTGCATCCATTTACATAAATGGATATATATACACACACACTATATACAGGTTAAGGTTGAGTATCTTGCTGAATGGTACAATGGCAGTGTCCTACCCTGGAATCAAAACTGTGGCCTTTAGGGTACAAGACCAGTTCCTTTCGCATTATACTACTAATTACCACTAATACTACTTATATATCTACATGGCTGTTATCACAAACTCCTCCAGAATGAGGTCATGATAGATATTTTAGAAGACTAGTGTTCACTTTCCACTCTGATTCTTACTCTCCCTACTTTATCACTGTGGATCTGAAACCTGAGATCAAGTCCCTGTACAATTTTACTGAAACACACCTGTGGTAAAAAAGCTTTGACAACCCATTCTCAGAGCAGCTATTAAAATAGTATGATGTGATAAAGTGAAATGAGTCTTTATAATATTAACCATCTTAAAAAGGTTCAGTCCTTACCTGTTTCTCAGTCCTTTCTGCTGCAGCTGAGACTGTATCATGGCCTCTGTGTTCATCCATCACACACAGATAACAGATACACTGCTGATCGGTACGACAGTAAACCTCCAGCAGTTTTTTATGTTGAGGGCAAATGTTCTCCTGCAGGTTTCTAGTAGCATTGATGACATTATGTGTGCTTCCTGGATGGAGTTCATTATGAAGTTTGAGGTGCGTTTCACAGTAAGAGGCCAGACACACCAGACAGGACTTGACAGCTTTGCGCTTTCTCCCAGTGCAGACATCACACGCCACATCTCCAGGTCCAGCGTAACAGTGAGCAGGAGGAGCATTTGGGAGTCCTGTCTTCTTCAGTTTCTCCACCACTTCAGCCAGCATGATGTTTCTGCCCAGAACAGGCCTTGGAGTGAAGGTCTGTCTGCACTGGGGACAGCTGTAGACACCAGTATGATCATCCTGATCCCAGCAGCCCTTAATACAGCTCATGCAGAAACTGTGTCCACAAAGAATAGCCACCGGATCCTTCAGTAGATCCAGACAGATCGCACAGCTGAACTGGTCCTGATCCAGTAAAACTCCACCTTCAGCCATTTTACTGCTCACACTGACAGAGACAGAGTTAAGTTTCGTTTCTCTGAAACTGCGTGACAGAGAGAGGGGGAGTGACTTCCTGGTTGAGCCCACAGCTGCAGGAGGTGTGGTGTTGGACTGAGGCCAGATTTATTTGAATCTCCACTCTTCGATAAATATCACACACAGTCGCGTTGCAGTATTGATGTACAGGATGTGACTCAGACACATCAGAGGGGAAGGGAAAGACTGAAACTAGGGAATCCGATCTAAAGCTCTGCATGAGGATGAGAGATGTAGATGGCAGGGTGGCGCAGTGGGTGTGGGTAACTGGGCATTTAACACTCTGCCGAAGGATTCCCTCTTTTGGATGAGACGTTAAACCGAGGTCCTGACTCACTGTGGTCATTAAAGACCCCATGACACTTCTTTCAAACAGTAGGGGGTTCCCTGGTGTCCTGGCTAAATTCCCAACATGGCCACCTAGCCTCCAGTGCTATGAGACCCACAGCTTAGCCTGCAGTGCTATGTGACCCACAGCTTAGCCTGCAGTGCTATGTGACCCACAGCTTAGCCTGCAGTGCTATGTGACCCACAGCTTAGCCTGCAGTGCTATGTGACCCACAGCTTAGCCTGCAGTGCTATGTGACCCACAGCTTAGCCTGCAGTGCTATGAGACCCACAGCTTAGCCTGCAGTGCTATGAGACCCACAGCTTAGCCTGCAGTGCTATGAGACCCACAGCTTAGCCTGCAGTGCTATGAGACCCACAGCTTAGCCTGCAGTGCTATGAGACCCACAGCTCTCATTGAATAGCAGCATAAAACGGTAGATAGGAAGGAGGAGTATAACCAAGAAAATAATTTGAAAAAAAGCATTTCAGTTGCAAAAGCCATGATCTTTATTTCACAAAAATATGCCTAATATGCTACAACATCAACATCGCCAACAGAAGGCTAAATACTTTAAAATAACAAATAATATTACAAAAATAGCATCGGGTCTTATGAAACTGACACAACAGTGTCATAGCCAGTGTCATATACAGGCCTGTATAATAAGTACGTATAATAATAAATTCTAAACATAGAACAGTGCCACCGGGTTCACCACAGGTCCTATTTGCCTTATACGAAATGAAAAATAAAAATGGCCCATCTGTACACTGTAGGATTCATCTTATGCTACAAGTAACATTGCCTGTGTGTGTGTGGCCCCTTATGGGAGATTAGCATTGAGGAATGTTAGCGGTCGCACTTTCTCAGCACCAGGGGCGCTGCAGAGTGGCACAGGCACAATAACATAATCACTGACCTGCCCATATCGAGTCTGGAGACTCCAGTGCATGTTAAACTCACTCTGTCCCTGAAGCTTGTTTCTCCCGCGCTGAACTCGGGTTTGGGACGTTACTGTTCCTTTAAGCTCTCAGAGATCAGTTATCATGGGCTGTGTGTGTGTGTGTGTGTGTGTGTGTGTGTGCATGCGCAAACAAGAGCGTGTGTGCGCGAGTGTGTGTGCGTCCCTGGGCATCACGTCACACAACCTGCCGGGGAAAAAAAAAAATCCTGGGGCAAACCCTGAATGCTATGCACTGAAGCAGCAACAGCTGGGAATGGCACGTTGTCTAGCGCCCTCTAGTGGACCATTTAATACAACACCCAACGGTGCAGCAATCGTCATCTGCTCTTACGTAGTTCATTGGCTAGATCCCACGATGTTATTTGGTTACGCAATTTCAGTGAGTGCTGCTTCTGACGGGATGTTCTATGCGGCACTACACGATAGGCTCTTTATAATGTCAGTCAGCACTGTCCACTAAGCTAACCAATAGGAATGCCTGAGACACCGTTGTCATGTTCATGTGCACTCATACTGCATTCGTAGTTCAGTTGTTGCTTAAGCGTCAATGGCAGCTTGTAGCTAACGATACATACGACGTATAATTATGTCTGTGACCGTGCAAGAAGGCCAGAAGCGCAGCCTTGCTCCTATAATACTGAATGATGAGCTTGAAAAAACTCAATATTAACTCATTATATGAAAAAAAATAATAATTTGCATTAATCAACTTGAAGGGAATGATTCAGTAGAATCAAACTGCCCATAAATATTACATTATAACTGGTTTTGATGGATCCCCAAGAGTTGGTGTGAGATAGATAAGCTTTATTGAACCCCAAGGAGTAATCTGTCCTCTGCATTTAACCCATCCTCAAAAACAAAAAGGCTCAGAGGTACCAAATTTGGTCAATAGTTTGGCAATAAAACGTATATCAATTGGCCAGATGGTGGCACTATAACAGCTAGTTTTAATAGTTTAAAACAGCTTGGTTAAGAGGAGCTAAGTTCTCATGATTGGCAGGTGAACTCAAAGACAGGCAGCCAATAGCAGAGGAGCAGGGTTCTGCTGAGTGTGCCTGCAGACGCGAGGAGCAGAGAAGCAGAGACAGGCGAGCAAACGAGCGCTCTGTACGGCCGCTATGCTAACTGAGCTAGCCAAGCCTCAGAACCAGGGCCCAGGCCTTCCCATCGCTCGCCGCCTCATCCCAGATCACACAGTTTCACAGAGGATCCAACAGCATGAACCCAAAACCCAGGATAGAGGGGTAGAGTGAATCTGGCCTGGACGCTGTGCAGGAGGGTCATTGTGTCAGAGACGCTGTAGAAGGACAGAGTTCCTGCCCTGTGATCCAGGTACACTCCTATTCTGGAGGGGGAGGGGGGAACAGGGATTTCAGTGCTCTCTTTATTGTGCCAGAAAGAGTAACTGGAGGCATGGCGGCGCAAACTCCAGGACTTGTTATTACCTCCCAGAGCACAGTCATAACCCCGCCCTTTCCTGCTGATCTCTTTATATGACACTGCTATAAAAACGCTATCCCCACTCCACTCAGCCTCCCAGTAACAGCGTCCAGACAGACCCTCTCTGCACAGCACTTGGGCCCAGTGGTCAAATCTCTCTGGATGATCAGGATATGACTGGATCCGTCCCTCATGGGTCACCTTTCTGTTCCCCTCAGACAGACGGAGGTATTTATCCGCTGTGTTGGGGTCCAGAGTGAGCTGACAGGAATCTGATGGAGGAGAAGAGAGCTCCTCTTACATATTTTACACATTTCACATATTTTACATATTTTAAAGTTTTCTCAATGTCTTTTTATGCACACTTAGCTTTTTATCCTTGATTGTATCTTTTTGGTTACTTTTCACTTAATTTTTTAATTTCTTCATTTCTTCTTGTACTGAATGCTCAACTATTGCTATGATCTAATTAATTTTTATATTAATCCATATTGAACTTCCTTCACACAGCCCTACTGTAGGACATATATTATTATATATGATCCATATGTTCAATACCAGGATGACTACAGCTTAATTTACAGGGATCTGACTGTGAAGAGGAGGTATGAGATCCCTAAAGCAAGTCTGTTATGAATATAGAACATTATATAAATCATCTTTTTTTCATATTACCTCAAAATCTCCTCTTGCTTCATTATTTTAATTAAGGTTTAATTCCAGACTCACATTGTAAGAAGTCCTCTCTGGTCCTGGGCTCATAATGGACTTCTTCCACTATAAAGACAGAGATCACAGGAAAGCTTAGTTCCCAAAAGCTTAATTTATGAATGTCCCTCGCTAACCCTAACCCTAACTATAACCAGGGTTTACCCCAGGAAACCAGCGAAGGGGGAAGTGACTCAGAGGGGAAGCAGTGGCGGTGTGAAGCGGTGGGCCGTGGTGTTTACACGGTATTACCTACACCTGACCTGCTGAAAACATGACTATACCATATAAGTTTAGCTAACAATGAGAACATAATGGCTCAAGATAAGATGATGGATATCTGAACAGGGCTGTAAATTAACTGGTGCTAGTAAGGTAAAAACCTGGAGCACAGAGAACAAGATAGTGGTACAAACCTTAAGCGTAACTTTTATAATGAAAAAAAAAACTTTAAACCTTGTGATAAAAAAAAAAAAAGTATTTCAGCCGTAATAACCTTTTATAGAAATCTTCGCTAATTCCACCTGGCAGACGTCCTCCAGTCGCTCTAACAGTTCAGAGACAGATTTCCTTAGAGCCTCAAAAGAGACGTGTGCACTGACAGTGATGCTGGGCAAGTCTCCAGGTCCAGGAGGAATACAGAGAGACTGATAGCTCTGCAAACAGACAGACAGAGAGAGAATAGTCTCAATACAGATTCTTGTGCAGATGTCAGTAACAGATCTTTGTAAATGAGGATCACACCTCACCATCTATGTGCAGTGTACATAGTCCAGACTGTCAGAGAGCCAGTGATGTTACCTGGAGGAACTGGATGTGATCTTCTATCTGTGAAAACTGCTCCAGCTCAGCATCTCTCCTCCTCATTTCAGCAATCTCCTGCTCCAGTTGCTCAAGGAGTCCTTCAGCCCAACTCAATTCAGCCTTCTCCTGTTCTCTGATCAGCTCTTTCACCTCAGAGCACCTTCTCTCAATTAAGCAGATCAGCTCAGTAAAGATCCTCTCGCTGTCCTCCACTGCTGCCTGTGCAGATTGCTGTTAGGAGACACAGAGAGAGAAGGGCTGTACATTTTAACTAGGCCTTTCACTCAGCTCTTACTGGGACCTCAGACAGCCTGTTCCCCACAGTGTGGCTCAGTGGGATCAAGCTCCACAGGGCTGGAAAGTGACCCAACACTGGGCTCCTCACTGGCTGACTGGAGGAGATCCCTGACTGAGCCCTGAAATGGCTCTTCCAGCAGCCAGATGTTGTCTTCTCCTCTGGTCAGTACCCACCTTGAATGCATGCACAGCCTGTCTCAGATCCTGCAGCTTCTTCTCCCTCTCCTGGATTCTCTGCTGGAGTTTACTCTGTGTCACCCCCAGCTGCTTCTGTGGAAATATTTGCTTTCCCCATTAAAACACTATTTATTGTATATTTACTGTACGATGACAATTCAATTGTATCTGCCATTGTAATGTTTGGAATTATCTTAATTTTTATTTCCATCTTGTTTTTACTGTCCTGTTGTTGTTTTATTTTTTATTTTATGTAAATTGCAGATTTGTTACATTATAGGTATTTAGCTGACGCTCTTATCCAGAGTGAATTACAAAACTTTTACATTGCATCCATTTACATAGATGGATATATATACACGCACACTATATACATGTTAATGTTGAGTATCTTGCTGAATGGGAGAATGGCAGTGTCCTACCCGGGAATAAAAGCTGTGGCCTTTAGGGTACAAGACCAGTTCCTTTCGCATTATACTACTAATTACCACTAATACTACTTATATATCTACATGGCTGTTATCACAAACTCCTCCAGAATGAGGTCATGAAAGATATCTTAGAAGACTAGTGTTCACTTTCCACTCTGATTCTTACTCTCCCTACTTTATCACTGTGGATCTGAAACCTGAGATCAAGTCCCTGCACAATTTTACTGAAACACACATGTGGTAAAAAAGCTTTGACAACCCATTCTCAGAGCAGCTATTAAAATAGTATGATGTGATAAAGTGAAATGAGTCTTTATAATATTAACCATCTTAAAAAGGTTCAGTCCTTACCTGTTTCTCAGTCCTTTCTGCTGCAGCTGAGACTGTTTTATGCCCGCTGTGTTCATCCATCACACACAGATAACAGATACACTGCTGATCGGTACGACAGTAAACCTCCAGCAGTTTGTCATGATGAGAGCAGATCTTGTCCTGCAGGTTTACAGTGGCTTTGACCAGTTTGTGCTTCTTTAACGCAGGAAATTCATAGTGAGGCTGGAGATGAGTTTCACAGTAAGAGGTCAGACACACCAGGCAAGACTTGACAGCTGTACACTTTCTCCCAGTGCAAAAATCACACTCCACATCTCCAGGTCCAGCGTAACAGTGAGAAGGAGGAGCAGCTTGGAGTCCTGTCTTCTTCAGTTTCTCCACCACTTCAGCCAGCATGGTGTTTTTTCTCAAAACAGGCCTTGGGGTGAAGGTCTCTCTGCACTGGGGACAGCTGTAGACACCAGTATGATCATCCTGATCCCAGCAGCCCTTAATACAGCCCATACAGTAACTGTGTCCACAGGCGGTAGTCACTGGATCCTTCAGTAGATCCAGACAGATTGCACAGCTCAGCTGGTCCTGATCCAGTGAAACACTACCTTCAGCCATTTTACTCCTCTCACTGACAGAGACTGAGTTAAGTTTCGTTTCTCTGAAACTATGTGACAGAGAGAGTGGGAATGACTTCCTGGTTCAGCCCACAGCTGCAGGAGGTGTGGTGTTGGACTGAGGCCAGGCTGAGCAGAGGAGGCTGAGCAGAGAGCGCAGATTTACTCATAAAGATCACACACACAAACACACATATGACAGGGTGGTCATTGTTTGTTTATTAACCTGCTTGGTGATGAATATCACTGAATGACTGTGTGAAAACAAAGAATACATGCACATAGTTTTGTGCTATACAAAATTAATTTCCTTAATTACATACTGACGAGTTTAGCCAGTTTCTAAAGGGAGTGGAGATTTACACTTAACCCCCACCACACACAAGAGCACTTACACAATCACTCTCATGCACACACACACACACACACACACACACACACACAATACTCACACACGCACACACTCACACACACACACCCACACACAAATACTCACACACACTCACACACACAGTATTTCACAGATTTTGTTCACTCTGAGAAACTACTTTGAGAGTGTCTTTAAGAATGCACACAAAATATTTTATTTCATATCAAAAACAGTGACTAAAGCTCCTGCCACCCGTGCCCCAATAATTAACCCTTTTTCAAAGTCATTTCGATCTTTTCCTCTTGATCCAAAATCGAGGTGAACTGGGCCTGCTCAGCATTTTCATACATGCCACAGAGCATGATAGGATGTTAATTGCTTAATTGTATCATGTAGTAAGTCTGTATGTAAGCATCTGCATTCGTTATGTTTCTCATTTATTCTGGTTTTTCCATTCATTTGTCACCCGTCTGTATGAACACATGAATCATAAGCGTAAATATCATTTTAATATCATGCTCCTTTTTTTGAGTGCAAAGATTTCAGGGTGCGTGATGCATAGGAAATAGTTCAGATTGAAAGAAAGATTCATTAATCTTATTATTAAAAATTATGTTTTGTGGGATAATTGGGAAATGTATACACATTCAACCCCAACATTCAAAACGAACTTTTTTGACATGTACTTCTCGGCATGAGCACAAGAGGTCGCTGTTGTCCACATTATGGTCAGCAGCCCCAGTAATTCAGCAGGGAAAAGTTTGTTGGTCTCCTTTACCTTATACAGAGGAAATGCCATCACATCATCAGTTTCCCCGCAAGTTCCAGCTCCAGCGCTCCACAGTTCATTTGCCCATACAGGTTTATGTGAACAATGATTTAAAATGTGTGGAAAATTAGCGTTTATGTTTAACATTTACATTTATAATCAACGTTGATATTTCTCATTTATATTTATATATAATATGTACTTTTTCAGTATTTCTTAAATGCATAACAATGCCAACCAAGCTGTCAAGCTCTATTAGCAGGGGAAAATCTTCAGGGCAGCAGCTTCAGAGCAGCAGTTTTACAAAAATAACAGAAGCAGCATTTCAGACTGTTTCATTTCCCAACACTGCAGTCCTGTGGAGGCACCTGGCCAGGATTCCCTCTTTCATCATTTCTCTCACCTGGACCAGCACCAGAGTTTCTGCTGATCACTGAGAATTCATGAGATTAACACTGTGACCAAGAAAGAAAAACAAAGTTTCATCTTTTAAAAGAAATTTATTCTGTTTTCTGTATATTTCATTTATTTGAATGAGTAAGCGCCTTTAAAAAAAACAAAAACCCAAAACTATAATTATATTATACCACCTCAAATTTAATACACTTTAAAAATAAGAAGTTTTTAAAAACTTGTTTATAAATTCAATCAGTTTAAAAATCTCTTATGCAGCAAAATAATCAGTGTTAAATCAAACTAGAGTCTATTTTTGTTTAATTAATTTAAGACTAATATTTAATTAAATCATCTGAATGTTTTTCCTCACACTTTAATTACAGCTGGGCACCGTTTCATGTATGTCACTTAAAAATACAGGATAATATGACGCTGTGTCAAATCATGTCGGGAATTTAATTCTGGCTAACTCTGTTTCATAAACGTGAATTAGGACTTGATTAGTCGAGCACTGAAGCGTCAAGCCTCTCGGATAACAGCACACACCTGCTCTGCTGTAAAGGATAGATGAATTTCAAAAGCAGGATCACACTCCTCATATAGACACAAAGTGGGGTGAGGTTAAGCAGGATCATGTAGGACATTGAACTTCACAAAAGCAATATTATTAAAACTCTCACAATGAAACCCCTGTAAATCAAACCCATGCTAGTGCCATCACTAAATTATGGCAACACCTTAATTATGGCATATTCTTCACCTTTAAAGATCCAGAACTCATCATAATGAATTATGATTCATCGTCACGGATACGAAAAAGAGAAAGCAATATTTGTTTTGTTCTTATTCCTGTCCTCAAATGTGAAGCACTTTGTGTTGCATGTGATGTATGAAAGATGTTATAGAAATGAAGCTTAGGGGTCCAAGCACGAAGTGCTAGAACACTCTATTGTGTTTGTTCAGATTGTTACTATTATTTTTTACTGCTCTCAAAGTATCTGGATCTCAAAAACAAAAAGGCTCAGCGGTACCAAATTTGGTCAATAGTTTGGCAATAAAACGTATACCGATTGGCCAGATGGTGGCACTATAACAGCTAGTTTTAATAGTTTAAAACAGCTTGGTTAAGAGGAGCTAAGTTATCATGATTGGCAGGTGAACTCAAAGACAGGCAGCCAATAGCAGAGGAGCAGGGTTCTGCTGAGTGTGCCTGCAGACGCGAGGAGCAGAGAAGCAGAGACAGGCGAGCAAACGAGCGCTCTGTACGGCCGCTATGCTAACTGAGCTAGCCAAGCCTCAGAACCAGGGCCCAGGCCTTCCCATCGCTCGCCGCCTCATCCCAGATCACACAGCTTCACAGAGGATCCAACACCATGAACCCAAAACGCAGGATAGAGGGGCTGAGTGAATGTGGTCTGGACTCTGTGCAGGAGGGTCATTGTGTCAGAGACGCTGTAGAAGGACAGAGTTCCTGCCCTGTGATCCAGGTACACTCCTATTCTGGAGGAGGGGGGAACAGGGATTCCAGTGCTCTCAGCATTGTGCCAGAAAGAGTAACCGCCGTAACGGCGCAGACTCCAGGACTTGTTATTAAATCCCAGAGCACAGTCATAACCCCCTCCTTTCCTGCTGATCTCTTTATATGACACTGCTATAGAAACCCTACCCCCACTCCACTCAGCCTCCCAGTAACAGCGTCCAGACAGACCCTCTCTGCACAGCACTTGGGCCCGGCGCTCAAATCTCTCTGGATGATCAGGATATGACTGGATCTTTCCCACATAAGTCACCTCTCTGTTCCCCTCAGACAGACGGAGGCGTTTATACGCTGTGTTGGGGTCCAGAGTGAGCCGACAGGAATCTGATGGGGGAGAAGAGAGCTCCTCTTACATATTTTACACATTTCACATATTTTACATATTTTTATGTTTTCTCAATGTCTGTTTGTGCACACTTAGCTTTTTATCCTTGATTGTATCTTTTTGGTTACTTTTCACTTATTTTTTTAATTTCTTCATTTCTTCTTGTACTGAATGCTCAACTATTGCTATGATCTATTTCGACCCATTTCAAGCGACGACTGAAGACTCACCTCTTCAGGCTGCACCTCTCCCCATCCCTCCCTACCTCCCTGTAATATCTTAAATGACTGTAAGCTTAGGGTTGTAAATAGGTAGCTGTTTCATAGGTGACTTAGGTGCATTAACTCTTAACTACTGCTTGTATTTTTTTCATAGACTATGTTGTTGCCGTTCTTGTTGTGCTAGTGTTAATCAGTTTAACCTTCAGGGTCCAAGTTGAACTATGCGGTTGTTCCCTGCACTTGGACCGGTACTTCTCTCTAGGGTTTTTCATCATACTTGTTCCTGGTTATGGTTATACACTTTGTTGTACGTCGCTCTGGATAAGAGCGTCTGCCAAATGCCTGTAATGTAATGTAATGTAATCTAATTTATTTTTATATTAATCCATATTGTTCTTGTAAATTTCTTCACACAGCCCTACTGTAGGACATATATTATTGTATATGATTCATATGTTTAATACCAGGATGACTACAGGTTAATTCACAGGGATCTGACTGTGAAGAGGAGGTATGAGATCCCTACAGCAAGTCCGTTATGAATATAGAACATTATATAAATCATCTTTTTCTTCATATTACCTCAAAATCTCCTCTTGCTTCATTGTTTTAATTAAGGTTTAATTCCAGACTCACATTGTAAGAAGTCCTCTCTGGTCCTGGGCTCAATATGAACTTCTCCCACTATAAAGACAGAGATCAGAAGAAAGCTTCATTTCCAAAAGCTTAATTTATGACTGTCCCTCGCTAACACTAACCCACACTAACCAAGGTTTACCCCAGGAAACCAGCGGAGGGGGAAGTGCCTCAGAGGGGAAGCAGTGGCGGTGTGAAGCGGTGGGCCGTGGTGTTTACACAGTATCACCTACACCTGACCTGCTGAAAACATGACTATACCATATAAGTTTAATTAAAAAAGAACATAATGGCTCAAGATAAGATGATGGATATCTGAACAGGGCTATAAATTAAATGGTGCTAGTAAGGTCAAAAAACTGGAGCACAGAGAACAAGATAGTGGTACAAACCTTAAGCGTAACTTCTATAACAAAAAAAATAAAATAAAATTTAAACCTTGTGATAAAACATAAAAGTATTTTAGCCGTAATAACCTGTTATAGAAATCTTTGCTAATTCCTCCTGGCAGATGTCCTCCAGTCGCTCTTTCAGTTCAGAGACAAATCTCCTCAGAGCCTCAAAAGAGACGAGTGGACTGACAGTGATGCTGGGAAAGTCTCCAGGTCCAGGAGGAACACAGAGAGACCGACAGCTCTGCAGACGGACCGACAAACAGACACACAGACAGTCAGACAGACAGAAGGACAGACAGACACACAGACAGAAGGACAAATAAGAGTCTCAATACAGATTCTTGAGCAGATGTCAGTAACAGATCTTTGTAAATGAGGAACAGGCCTCATATGTACAATATACACAGTGCAGACTGTCAGAGAGCCAGTGAAGTTACCTGGAGGAATTGGACGTGATCCTCTGTGTGTGAAAGCTGCTCCAGCTCAGCGTCTCTCCTCCTCAGTTCAGCAATCTCCTTCTCCAGTCGTTCCAGGAGTCCTTCAGCCCGACTCACTTCAGCCTTCTCCTGATCTCTGATCAGCTCTTTCACCTCAGAGTGCCTTCTCTCAATGGAGCGGATCAGCTCAGTAAAGATCCTCTCGCTGTCCTCCACTGCTGCCTGTGCAGAGCGCTGTTAGGAGACACAGAGAGAGGAGAGCTATACATTTTAACTAGGCCTCTCAGCTCTTACTGGGACCCCAGACAGCCTGTTCCCCATAGTGTGGCTCAGTGGGATTGAGCCCCACATGGCTGGAAAGTGACCCAACACTGCGCTCCTCACTGGCTGACTGGAGGAGAGCCCTGACTGAGCCTTGAAATGACTCTTCTGGTAGCCAGCTGCTGTCTTCTCCTCTGGTCAGTACCCACCTTGAGTGACTGCACAGCCTGTCTCAGATCCTGCAGCTTCTTCTCTCTCTTCTGGATTCTCTGCTGGAGCTTAGTCTGTGTCGCCCCCAGCTGCTTCTGTGGAAATATTTGCTTTCCCCATTAAAACAATATTTATTGTATATTTACTGTATGATTACAACTCAATTTTATCTGCCATTGTAATGTTTGGAATTATCTTGTTTTTACTGTCCTGTTGTTTTATTTTTTATTTTTTGTAAATTGCAGATTTGTTACATTATAGACGCTCTAATCCAGAGTGACTTGCAAAACTTTTACATTGCATCCATTTACATAGATGTATATATATACACACACACTATATAAAGGTTAAGGTTGAGTATCTTGCTGAATGGTACAATGGCAGTGTCCTACCCTGGAATCGAAATTGTGGCCTAATGGTGCCACTCGCATTATACTACATATTACCACTATACTACTTATGGATATCTATATGTACATGGCTGTTATCACAAACTCCTCCAGAATGAGGTCATGAAGATATCTTAGAAGACTAGTGTTCACTTTCCACTCTGATTCTTACTCTCCCTACTTTATCACTGTGGATCTGAAACCTGAGATCAAGTCCCTGTACAATTTTACTGAAACACACATGTGGTAAAAAAACTTTGACAACCCATTCTCAGAGCAGCTATTAAAATAGTATGATGTGATAAAGTGAAATGAGTCTTTATAATATTAACCATCTTAAAAAGGTTCAGTCCTTACCTGTTTCTCAGTCCTTTCTGCTGCAGCTGAGACTGTTTTATGCCCCGCTGTGTTCATCCATCACACACACATAACAGATACACTGCTGATCGGTACGACAGTAAACCTCCAGCAGTTTGTCATGATGAGAGCAGATGTTGTCCTGCAGGTTTACAGTGGCTTTGACCATTATGTGTGCTTCTTTAACGATGGAAGTTCATAGTGAGGCTGGAGATGAGTTTCACAGTAAGAGGTCAGACACACCAGGCAAGACTTGACAGCTGTACACTTTCTCCCAGTGCAAAAATCACACTCCACATCTCCAGGTCCAGCGTAACAGTGAGAAGGAGGAGCAGCTTGGAGTCCTGTCTTCTTCAGTTTCTCCACCACTTCAGCCAGCATGGTGTTTTTTCTCAAAACAGGCCTTGGGGTGAAGGTCTCTCTGCACTGGGGACAGCTGTAGACACCAGTATGATCATCCTGATCCCAGCAGCCCTTAATACAGCCCATACAGTAACTGTGTCCACAGGCGGTAGTCACTGGATCCTTCAGTAGATCCAGACAGATTGCACAGCTCAGCTGGTCCTGATCCAGTGAAACACTACCTTCAGCCATTTTACTCCTCTCACTGACAGAGACTGAGTTAAGTTTCGTTTCTCTGAAACTACGTGACAGAGAGAGTGGGAATGACTTCCTGGTTCAGCCCACAGCTGCAGGAGGTGTGGTGTTGGACTGAGGCCAGGCTGAGCAGAGCAGGCTGAGCAGAGAGTGCAGATTTACTCATAAATGTCACACACACACAAACACACATATGACAGGGTGGTCATTGTTTGTTTATTAACCTGCTTGGTGATGAATATCACTGAATGACTGTGCGGAAACAAAGAATACATGCACATAGTTTTGTGCTATACAAAATTAATTTGCTTAATTACATACTGACAAGTTTAGCCAGTTTCTAAAGGGAGTGGAGATTTACACTTAACCCCCACCACACACACACAAACTTACACAACAGCACTTACACAATCACTCTCATGCACACACACACAAATACTCACAAGCGCACACACATACAACCCATACACCCACACACACATGCACACACACACACACACAAATACTCACTCACGCACACACTCACACACACACACCCACACACAAATACTCACACACACTCACACACACAGTATTTCACAGATATTGTTCACTCTGAGAAACTACTTTCAGAGCGTCTTTAAGAACGCACACAAAATCTTTTATTTTATATCAAAAAGAGTGACTAAAGCTCCTGCCATCTATGCCCCAATAATGAATCCTCTTTCAAAGTCACTTAGGTCTTTTCCTCTTGATCCAAAATTGAGGTAAACTGGGCCTGCTCAGCATTTTTATACATGTCAGAGCATGATAGGATGTTAATTGCTTAATTGTATCATGTAGTAAGTCTGTATGTAAGCATCTGCATTAGTTATGTTTCTCCACTCATTTATTCTGGTTTTTCCATTAACTTGTCACCCGTCTGTATGAACACATGAATCATAAGCATGAATATCATTTTTATATCATGCTTCTTTTTTTGAGTGCAGAGATTTCAGGGTGCGTGATGCATAGGAAATAGTTCAAATTGAAAGAAAGATTCATTAATCTTATTATTAAAAACGATATTTTGTGGGATATTTGGGAAATGTACACACATTCAAACCCCAGGAGACACAACATTGCTGGACAAACTGCTTGGTAGTTAAGTTGATTGTCAGAAACTAAAATATCCTTTATCACACATTAAAACTGTCTGGGCGAATCAGAAACATACACTAAAACTGAGTAATACATATTTTTAAAAACAAAAAGTGAAATAGTTCTTTAAACCTCTAAGTCAGTGTGATGAAACATTCTTCCCTGAAGGTAATTTAAAAAAACGAACTTTTTTGACATGTACTTCTTGTCTTGAGCACAAGAGGTCGGTGTTGTCCACATTATGGTCAGCAGCCCCAGTAATTCAGCAGGGAACAGTTTGTTAGTCTCCTTTACCTCATACAGAGGAAATGCCATCATATTATCAGTTTCCCCGCAAGTTCCAGCTCCAGCGCAACACAGTTCATTTGCCCATACAGGTTTATGTGAACAATGATTTAAAATGTGTGGAAAATTAGTGTTTATGTTTAACATTTACATTTATAATCAACGTTGATATTTCTCATTTATATTTATATATAATATATACTTTTTCAGTATTTCTTAAATGCATAACAATGCCTACCAAGCTGGCAAGCTCTATTAGCAGGGGAAAATCTTCAGGGCAGCAGCTTCAGAGCAGCAGTTTTACAAAAATAACAGAAGCAGCATTTCAGACTGTTTCATTTCCCAACACTGCAGTCCTGTGGAGGCACCTGGCCAGGATTCCCTCTTTCATCATTTCTCTCACCTGGACCAGCACCTGAGTTTCTGCTGATCACTGAGAATTCATGAGATTAACACTGTGACCAAGAAAGAAAAACAAAGTTTCATCTTTTAAAAGAAATTTATTCTGTTTTCTGTATATTTCATTTATTTGAATGAGTAAGCGCCTTTAAAAAAAAAAAAAAACCCAAAACTATAATTATATTATACCACCTCAAATTTAATACACTTTAAAAATAAGAAGTTTTTAAAAACTTGTTTATAAATTCAATCAGTTTAAAAATCTCTTATGCAGCAAAATAATCAGTGTTAAATCAAACTAGAGTCTATTTTTGTTTAATTAATTTAAGACTAATATTTAATTAAATCATCTGCATGTTTTTCCTCCCACTTTAATGACAGCTGGGCCCTGTTTCATGTATGTCACTTAAAAATACAGGGTAATATGACGCCTTGTCAAATAATGTAGGGAATTTAACTCTGGCTGACGTGAATTAGGACTTGATTAGTCGAGCACTGAAGCGTCAAGCCTCTCGGATAACAGCACACACCCGCTCTGCTGTAAAGGATAGATGAATTTCAAAAGCAGGATCACACTCCTCATATAGACACAAAGTGGTGTGAGGCTAAGCAGGATCATGTAGCACATTGAACTTCACAAAAGCAATATTATTAAAACTCTCACAATGAAACCCCTGTAAATCAAACCCATGCTAGTGCCATCACTAAATTATGGCAACACCTTAATTATGGCATATTCTTCACCTTTAAAAAGCCAGAACTCATCATAATGAATTATGATTCATTATCAGAGGTACGAAAAAGAGAAAGCAATATTTGTTTTGTTCATATTCCTGTCCTCAAATGTGAAGCACTTTGTGTTGCATGTGATGTATGAAAGATGTTATAGAAATGAAGCTTAGGGGTCCAAGCATGAAGTGCTAGAACACTCTATTGTGTTTGTGCAGATTGTTACTATTATTTTTTACTGCTCTCAAAGAATATGGATCTCAAAAACAAAAAGGCTCAGAGGTACCAAATTTACTCAATAGTTTGGCAATAAAACGTATTTCAATTGGCCAGATGGTGGCACTATAACAGCTAGTTTTAATAGCTAAAAACAGCTTGGTTAAGAGGAGCTAAGTTATCATGATTGGTAGGTGAACTCAAAGACAGGCAGCCAATAGCAGAGGAGCAGGGTTCTGCTGAGTGTGCCTGCAGACGCGAGGAGCAGAGAAGCAGAGACAGGCGAGCAAACGAGCGCTCTGTACGGCCGCTATGCTAACTGAGCTAGCCAAGCCTCAGAACCAGGGCCCAGGCCTTCCCATCGCTCGCTGCCTCATCCCAGATCACACAGTTTCACAGAGGATCCAACCCAATGTAACCAAAACACAGGATAGAGGGGCTGAGTGAATGTGGTCTGGACTCTGTGCAGGAGAGTCATTGTGTCAGAGACGCTGTAGAAGGACAGAGTTCCTGCCCTGTGATCCAGGTACACTCCTATTCTGGAGGAGCGGGGAACAGGGATTTCAGTGCTCTCAGCATTGTGCAGGAAAGAGTAACCGGAGGGGGAGCAGCACAAACTCCAGGACTTGTTATTACGTCCCAGAGCACAGTCATTACTCCACTCTTTCCTGCTGATCTCTTTATATGACACTGCTATATCAACCTCAACCCCACTCCACTCAGCCTCCCAGTAACAGCGTCCAGACAGACCCTCTCTGCACAGCACTTGGGGCGAGTGCTCAAATCTCTCTGGATGATCAGGATATGACTGGATCTCTCCCACACAGGTCACCTTTCTGTTCCCCTCAGACAGACGGAGGCATTGATTTGCTGTGTTTGGGTCCAGAGTGAGCCGACAGGAATCTGATGGGGGAGAAGAGAGCTCCTCTTACATATTTTACACATTTCACATATTTTACATATTTTTATGTTTTCTCAATGGCTTTTTGTGCACACTTAGCTTTTTATCCTTGATTGTATCTTTTTGGTTACTTTTCACTTAATTTTTTTATTTCTTCATTTCTTCTTGTACTGAATGCTCAACTATTGCTATGATCTCATATATTTTTATATTAATCCATATTGTTCTTGTAACTTTCTTCACACAGCCCTACTGTAGGACATATATTATTATATATGATTCATATATTTAATACCAGGATGACTACAGCTTAATTTACAGGGATCTGACTGTGAAGAGGAGGTATGAGATCCCTAAAGCAAGTCCGTTATGAATATAGAACATTATATAAATCATCTTTTTTTTCATATTACCTCAAAATCTCCTCTTGCTTCATTGTTTTAATTAAGGTTTAATTCCAGACTCACATTGTAAGAAGTCCTCTCTGGTCCTGGGCTCAATATGAACTTCTCCCACTATAAAGACAGAGATCAGAAGAAAGCTTCATTTCCAAAAGCTTCATTTATGACTGTCCCTTGCTAACACTAACCCACACTAACCAAGGTTTTCCCCAGGAAACCAGCGGAGGGGGAAGTGCCTCAGAGGGGAAGCAGTGGCGGTGTGAAGCGGTGGGCCGTGGTGTTTATACGGTATCACCTACACCTGACCTGCTGAAAACATGACTATACCATATAAGTTTAGTTAAAAATGTGAACATAGTGGCTCAAGATAAGATGATGGATATCTGATCAGGGCTATAAATTAACTGGTGCTAGTAAGGTCAAAAAACTGGAGCACAGAGAACAAAATAGTGGTACAAAATGTAACTTCCATACTGAAAAAAAAACTTTAAACCTTGTGATAAAACATAAAAGTATTTCAGCCGTAATAACCTGTTATAGAAATCTTTGATAATTCCACCTGGCAGACGTCCTCCAGTTGCTCTTTCAGTTCAGAGACAGATTTCCTCAGAGCCTCAAAAGAGACGTGTGGACTGACAGTGATGCTGGGAAAGTCTCCAGGTCCAGGAGGAACACAGAGAGACCGACAGCTCTGCAGACAGACAGACAGACACACAGACAGTCAGACAGACAGAAGGACAGACAGACACACAGACAGAAGGACAAATAATAGTCTCAATACAGATTCTTGAGCAGATGTCAGTAACAGATCTTTGTAAATGAGGAATAGGCCTCATGATGTATGTACAATATACACAGTGCAGACTGTCAGAGAGCCAGTGAAATTACCTGAAGGAACTGGATGTGATCCTCTGTGTGTGAAAACTGCTCCAGCTCAGCATCTCTCCTCCTCAGCTCAGCAATCTCCTGCTCCAGTTGCTCTAGGAGTCCTTCAGCCCGACTCACTTCAGCCTTCTCCTGTTCTCTGATCAGCTCTTTCACCTCAGAGCGCCTTCTCTCAATGGAGCGGATCAGCTCAGTAAAGATCCTCTCGCTGTCCTCCACTGCTGCCTGTGCAGAGCGCTGTTAGGAGACACAGAGAGAGAAGGGCTGTACATTTTAACTAGGCCTTTCACTCAGCTCTTACTGGGACCTCAGACAGCCTGTTCCCCACAGTGTGGCTCAGTGGGATCAAGCTCCACAGGGCTGGAAAGTGACCCAACACTGGGCTCCTCACTGGCTGACTGGAGGAAATCCCTGACTGAGCCCTGAAATGGCTCTTCCAGCAGCCAGATTTTGTCTTCTCCTCTGGTCAGTACCCACCTTGAGTGACTGCACAGCCTGTCTCAGATCCTGCAGCTCCTTCTCTCTCTCCTGGATTCTTTGCTGGAATTTACTCTGTGTCGCCCCCAGCTGCTTCTGTGGAAAAATTTGCTTTCCCCATTAAAACAATATTTATTGTATATTTACTGTATGATGACAACTCAATTTTTTCTGCCATTGTAATGTTTGGAATTATCTTAATTTTTATTTCCATCTTGTTTTTACTGTCCTGTTGTTGTTATAGGTATTTAGCTGATGCTCATATCCAGAGTGACTTGCAAAACTTTTACATTGCATCCATTTACATAGATGGATATATATACACACACACTATATACAGGTTAAGGTTGAGTATCTTGCTGAATGGTACAATGGCAGTGTCCTACCCTGGAATCGAAACTGTGGCCTTTAGGGTACAAGACCAGTTCCTTTCGCATTATACTACTAATTACCACTAATACTACTTATATATCTATTTGTATATCTACATGGCTGTTATCACAAACTCCTCCAGAATGAGGTCATGACAGATATTTTAGAAGACTAGTGTTCACTTTCCACTCTGATTCTTACTCTCCCTACTTTATCACTGTGGATCTGAAACCTGAGATCAAGTCCCTGTACAATTTTACTGAAACACACCTGTGGTAAAAAAAAAGCTTTGACAACCCATTCTCAGAGCAGCTATTAAAATAGTATGATGTGATAAAGTGAAATGAGTCTTTATAATATTAACCATCTTAAAAAGGTTCAGTCCTTACCTGTTTCTCAGTCCTTTCTGCTGCAGCTGAGACTGTTTTATGCCCGCTGTGTTCATCCATCACACACAGCAGACAGATACACTTCTGATCGGTATGACAGTAAACTTCCAGCAGTTTTTTATGTTGAGGACAAATGTTCTCCTGCAGGTTTCTAGTAGCACTGATGACATTATGTGTGCTTCCTGGATGGAGTTCATTATGAAGTTTGAGGTGCGTTTCACAGTAAGAGGCCAGACACACCAGACAGGTCTTGACAGCTTTGTGCTTTCTCCCAGTGCAGACATCACACGCCACATCTCCAGGTCCAGCGTAACAGTGAGCAGGAGGAGCAGTCTGGAGTCCTGTCTTCTTCAGTTTCTCCACCACTTCAGCCAGCATGATGTTTCTGCCCAGAACAGGCCTTGGAGTGAAGGTCTGTCTGCACTGGGGACAGCTGTAGACACCAGTATGATCATCCTGATCCCAGCAGCCCTTAATACAGCTCATGCAGAAACTGTGTCCACAGGGAATAGCGACCGGATCCTTCAGCAGATCCAGACAAATCGAACAGCTGAACTGGTCCTGATCCACTGAGATACTGGCTTCAGCCATTTTACTGCTCACACTGACAGAGACAGAGTTAAGTTTTGTTTCTCTGAAACTGCGTGACAGAGAGAGGGGGAGTGACTTCCTGGTTGAGCCCACAGCTGCAGGAGGTGTGGTGTTGGACTGAGGCCAGATTTATTTGAATCTCCACTCTTCGATAAATATCACACACAGTCGCGTTGCAGTATTGATGTACAGGATGTGACTCAGACACATCAGAGGGGAAGGGAAAGACTGACATTAGGGAATCCGATCTGAAGCTCTGCATGAGGATGAGAGATGTAGATGGCAGGGTGGCGCAGTGGGTGTGGGTAACTGGGCATTTAACACTCTGCCGAAGGATTCCCTCTTTTGGATGAGACGTTAAACCGAGGTCCTGACTCACTGTGGTCATTAAAGACCCCATGACACTTCTTTCAAAGAGTAGGGGGTTCCCTGGTGTCCTGGCTAAATTCCCAACGTGGCCACCTAGCCTGCAGTGCTATGAGACCCACAGCTTAGCCTGCAGTGCTATGTGACCCACAGCTTAGCCTGCAGTGCTATGAGACCCACAGCTTAGCCTGCAGTGCTATGAGACCCACAGCTTAGCCTGCAGTGCTATGAGACCCACAGCTTAGCCTGCAGTGCTATGAGTCCCACAGCTTAGCCTGCAGTGCTATGAGACCCACAGCTTAGCCTGCAGTGCTATGAGACCCACAGCTTAGCCTGCAGTGCTATGTGACCCACAGCTTAGCCTGCAGTGCTATGAGACCCACAGCTCTCATTGAATAGCAGCATAAAACGGTAGATAGGAAGGAGGAGGATAACCAAGAAAATAATTTGAAAAAAAGCATTTCAGTTGCAAAAGCCATGATCTTTATTTCTGAAAAATATGCCTAATATGCTACAACATCAACATCGCCAACAGAAGGCTAAATACTTTAAAATAACAAATAATATTACAAAAATAGCAGCGAGTCTTATGAAACTGACACAACAGTGTCATAGCCACAAACCGAACATATACAGGCCTGTATAATAAGAACGTATAATAAGAAATTCTAAACATAAAACAGTGCCACCGGTTTCACCACAGGTCTTATTTGCCTTATACGAAATGAAAAATAAAAATGGCCCATCTGTACACTGTAGGATTCATCTTATGCTACAAGTAACATTGCCTGTGTGTGTGTGGCCCCTTATGGGAGATTAGCATTGAGGAATGTTAGCGGTCGCACTTTCTCAGCACCAGGGGCGCTGCAGAGTGGCACAGGCACAATAACATAATCACTGACCTGCCCATAACGAGTCTGGAGACTCCAGTGCATGTTAAACTCACTCTGTCCCTGAAGCTTGTTTCTCCCTGAACTCAGGTATGGGACGTTACTGTTCCTTTAAGCTCTCGGAGGTCAGTTATTATGGGCTGTGTGTGTGTGAGTGTGTGTGTGTACAAACAGGAGCGTGTGCGCGCGAGTGTGTGTGCGTCCCTGGGCATCACGTCACACAACCTGCCGGGAAAAAAAATCCTGGGGCAAACACTGAATGTTATGCACTGAAGCAGCAACAGCTGGGAATTCCATGCTGTCTAGCGCCCTCTAGTGTACCCTTTAATACAACACCCAACGGCACAGCAAGCGTCATCTGCTCTTACGTAGTTCATTGGCTAGATCCCACAATGTTACTTGGTTACGCGATTGCAGTGAGTGCTACTTCTGACGGGATGTTCCATGCGGCGCTACACGATAGGCTCTTTATAATGTCAGTCAGCACCGTCCACTAAGCTAACCAATAGGAATGCCTGTGACACAGTGTCATGTTCATGTGCACTTATACTGAGTTCATAGTTGTTGATTATGTTGCTTAAGCGTCAATGGCAGCTCGTAGCTAACGATACATACGACGTATGATTATGTCTGTGACTGTGCTAGACGGCCAGCAGCGCAGCCTTGCTCCTATAACACTGAATGATGAGCTTGAAAAAAACTCAATATTAACTCATTATATGAAAAAAAATAAATCATTTGCATTAATCAACTTGAAAGGAATGATTCAGTAGAATCAAACTGCCCATAAATATTACATTATAAATGGTTTTGATGGATCCCCAAGAGTTTGTGTAAGATAGATAAGCTTTATTGAACCCCAAGGGGTAATCTGTCCTCTGCATTTAAGCCAGCATCAAAATCAAAAAGGCTCAGAGGTACCAAATTTGGTCAATAGTTTGGCAATAAAACATATTTCAATTGGCAAGATGGTGGCACTATAACAGTTAGTTTTAATAGTTAAAAACAGCTTGGTTAAGAGGAGCTAAGTTATCATGATTGGTAGGTGAACTCAAAGACAGGCAGCCAATAGCAGAGGAGCAGGGTTCTGCTGAGTGTGCCTGCAGACGCGAGGAGCAGAGAAGCAGAGACAGGCGAGCAAACGAGCGCTCTGTACGGCCGCTATGCTAACTGAGCTAGCCAAGCCTCAGAACCAGGGCCCAGGCCTTCCCATCGCTCGCCGCCTCATCCCAGATCACACAGTTTCACAGAGAATCCATAACTACCAACCCCAAACCCAGGATAGAGGGGCTGAGTGAATGTGGTCTGGACTCTGTGCAGGAGGGTCATTGTGTCAGAGATGCTGTAGAAGGACAGAGTTCCTGCCCTGTGATCCAGGTACACTCCTATTCTGGAGGAGGGGGGAACAAGGATTTCAGTGCTCTCATTATTGTGCTGGAAATAATAACTGCCGCCAATACGGCAAAAACTCCAGGACTTGTTATTACATCCCAGACAACAGTCATAACGCGCTCCTTTCCTGCTGATCTCTTTATATGACACTGCTATAGAAACCAAATCCCCACTCCACTCAGCCTCCCAGTAACAGCGTCCAGACAGACCCTCTCTGCACAGCACTTGGGGCCAGAAGTCAAATCTCTCTGGATGATCAGGATATAGCTGGATCTCTTCCACACGGGTCACCTCTCTGTTCCCCTCAGACAGACGGAGCTGTTTATACGCTGTGTTTGGGTCCAGAATGAGCCGACGGGAATCTGATGGAGGAGAAGAGAGCTCCACTTACATATTTTACACATTTCACATATTTTACATATTTTTATGTTTTCTCAATGTCTGTTTGTGCACACTTAGCTTTTTATCCTTGATTGTATCTTTTTGGTTACTTTTCACTTATTTTTTTAATTTCTTAATTTCTTCTTGTACTGAATGCTCAACTATTGCTATGATCTAATTAATTTTTATATTAATCCATATTGTTCTTGCAACTTCCTTCACACAGCCCTACTGTAGGACATATATTATTATATATGATTCATATGTTCAATACCAGGATGACTACAGCTTAATTTACAGGGATCTGACTGTGAAGAGGAGGTATGAGATCCCTAAAGCAAGTCCGTTATGAATATAGAACATTATATAAATCATCTTTTTCTTCATATTACCTCAAAATCTCCTCTTGCTTCATTGTTTTAATTAAGGTTTAATTCCAGACTCACATTGTAAGAAGCCCTCTCTGGTCCCGGGCACAATATGGACTTTTCCCACTATAAAGAGAGAGATCAGAAGAAAGCTTAATTTCCAAAAGCTTAATTTATGAATGCCCCTCGCTAACACTAACCCATACTAACCAGGGTTTACCCCAGGAAACCAGCCCGGGGGGAAGTGCCTCAGAGAGGAAGCAGTGGCGGTGTGAAGCGGTGGGCCGTGGTGTTTACACGGTATCACCTACACCTGACCTGCTGAAAACATGACTATACCATATAAGTTTAGTTAAAAATGAGAACATAATGGCTCAAGATAAGATGATGGATATCTGAACAGGGCTATAAATTAACTGGTGCTAGTAAGGTCAAAAAACTGGAGCACAGAGAACAAGATAGTGGTACAAACCTTAAGCGTAACTTCTATAACAAAAAAAAATAAAATAAAATTTAAACCTTGTGATAAAACATAAAAGTATTTCAGCCGTAATAACCTGTTATAGAAATCTTTGATAATTCTGCCTGGAAGACGTCTTCCAGTCGCTCTTTCAGTTCAGAGACAGACTTCCTCAGAGCCTCAAAAGAGACGTGTGCACTGACAGTGGTGCTGGGAAGGTCTCCAGGTCCAGGAGGAACACAGAGAGACTGACAGCTCTGCAGACAGAAGGACAGACACACAGACAGTCAGACAGACAGAAGGACAGACAGACACACAGACAGAAGGACAAATAATAGTCTCAATACAGATTCTTGAGCAGATGTCAGTAACAGATCTTTGTAAATGAGGAACAGGCCTCATGATGTATGTACAATATACACAGTGCAGACTGTCAGAGAGCCAGTGATGTTACCTGGAGGAAATGGATGTGATCCTCTGTGTGTGAAAACTGCTCCAGCTCAGCATCTCTCCTCCTCAGCTCAGCAATCTCCTGCTCCAGTTGCTCCAGGAGTCCTTCAGCCCGACTCACTTCAGCCTTCTCCTGATCTCTGATCAGCTCTTTCACCTCAGAGCGTCTTCTCTCAATGGAGCGGATCAGCTCAGTAAAGATCCTCTCGCTGTCCTCCACTGCTGCCTGTGCAGAGCACTGTTAGGAGACACAGAGAGAGGAGGGCTGTACATTTTAACTAGGCCTTTCACTCAGCTCTTACTGGAACCTCAGACAGCCTGTTCCCCACAGTGTGGCTCAGTGGGATCAAGCCCCACAGGGCTGGAAAGTGGCCCAACACTGGGCTCCTCACTGGCTGACTGGAGGAGAGCCCTGACTGAGCCCTGAAATGGCTCTTCCAGCAGCCAGCTGCTGTCTTCTCCTCTGGTCATAGGTTTTATTAACAATTGGCCTGATTTCTGGGGAAGGCCTGGCCTATTGAAGAGAGACGGACTCCACCCGAGCTGGAGAGGTTCTCGTGTCCTATCGAACAACATAGCCGCTAGTCTTAATAAGGCCAGATCCTGACACTCTATCAGGGCACCGGCCAGGCCGCAGGCTTCTAACCTTATGTTTTTGCCTGCTCGTTTCTTTATACCTGTGTCCCAGACATATGGCCCTACGCCTCTGTCTGTAAGGTGCGTTTCAGAGCTAGCTAACAGAAATAGTATTCCAAAAGCCCCTTTAATTAATACTCTTAAACTAGAATCTGATATCTGTTATATTGAGACTGTGTCTGTTCCACGCATCTATGCCAAACGTAAAGCTAACCGTGGAATTGATGTGGATAACTTAATTGTCATAAAAACACGGCACGCTGCTGTTATTCATAGTGAACCATCCTTAAAAATTGGACTATTAAATGCTAGATCACTCACCCCAAAAGCAGATCTTGTCAACAAATTGATAATAGACCATAATCTCAGTGTATTATGTCTGACTGAAACTTGGCTAAGACCTGATGAATATCTTGCGATTAATGAAGCGTCTCCTGTGGGTTTCATAGGTACTCAGGTGTCACATCCATCAGGCAGAGGGGGAGGTGTTGCAGCTATTTATCAGTCCTTATTGAGTCTAGCGCCTAAGCATGGATATATGTTCTCCTCTTTTGAAGTTCTTATTACTAACTGCGTACAGCCTGATATAGCTAATAAAAGTGCTAGCGGGCAGTCCTTTTTCCTTGTGTCTGTTTACAGGCCACCTGGGCCTTATTCTGATTTCTTAAGGGAATTTGCTGAGTTTTTATCACACCTTGCGATTTCAGCAGACAAGGTCATAATTGTTGGTGATTTCAACATTCATGTGGATAAAAATGGTGACCCCCTAGGAACAGCTTTTGCCTCTATTATTGATTCCATTGGGTTTGTACAGAATGTTTGTGAGCCTACTCACTACCGTGGCCATACCTTAGACTTAGTTTTGTCCCATGGTATTAGTGTGGTAAATCTTACCATCGCACCTCATAACCCTATACTATCAGATCATTTCCTCATTATGTTCAATATTAAGGCACCAAATCCTCCTGTATCAGAGCCTAGACATTACTACAGTCGATCAGTAAACCCTGAGGTTATTCCAAAGTTTTTTAAATATGCTTCCGGAGTCATTCCTCTCCACAGAAGAAAAGGCTGATGAAAATGCTGATGAAGCCGCTCTGGACCAATTGACTAACCAGCTAACCCTTACCCTCAGGAACACTCTTGATGTTGTTGCCCCCCTTAAAAGAAGAAACCCTAGTCGGAAAAAGCACACTCCATGGTATAACGATACCACCCGGGCCCTGAAGCAGTCTACTAGAAAATTAGAGCGAAAATGGCGATCAACAAAGCTAGAAGTATTTCATCTTGCATGGAAAAACAGCTTTCTTCAGTATAAGCAAGCTCTTGCTTCTGCTAGATCTGCCTTTTTCTCAAAACTAATTGAACAAAATAGACATAACCCAAAATTTCTATTTAGCACTGTGGATAAATTAACCAAAAAACAACCATCAGAGTTTTCATCTTATCCCTCCAATCTTAGCAGCAATGACTTAATGAACTTCTTCGATCAGAAAATTGAGGCTATTAGAGACCAGATTTCCAAACTGTCTCCATCATGCACTCTTTCTGTTCATGTAAAAAACAAACAGCCCCCGCACCTGGTTACAACAGGAAGATTTACAGACAGCAGTACTAAGCTGTTTTACGCCCATTAGCATGGTTGAGTTATCTGAATTAGTTATGTCTTCAAAACCGACGACCTGTATACTTGATCCTATTCCTTCAAAACTGGATTAAAGAACTATTTCCAGTACTAGGCCAGCATATATTAAAAATTGTTAACACATCCCTAGTCACAGGATACGTACCTGAGTCACTAAAAGTGGCAGTCATTAAGCCATTACTGAAGAAACCAAACCTAGAACCTGATAAATTGGAAAATTATAGACCTATTTCAAACCTTCCATTTCTATCAAAATTATTGGAGAAAATTGTTGCTAAGCAACTAAGTGCATACCTTAGCTCTAACGGTATCCATGAAGTATTCCAATCTGGGTTTAGACCCCACCACAGCACAGAAACCGCACTTATCAAGGTTACAAATGATTTACTACTGTCAGCTGACCGTAACTCTGTATCGGTTCTTGTGCTCCTCGACCTGAGTGCAGCTTTTGACACAATTGACCATGGAATTCTTATGGACAGACTCCAGGCCTGTGTTGGACTTCATGGACAGGCACTCGCATGGTTTGGATCATACCTATGTGACAGGAAGGAAACAGTTTGTCAAATTAAAAGAAGAAGAGTCTAGCTCCTCAATAATGAAATACGGTATTCCACAAGGATCAGTACTAGGACCAGTACTCTTCTCGCTATATATGCTGCCACTTGGCAATATTATCCAGGCACATGGCGTAGAGTTCCACTGTTATGCGGACGATACCCAGATTTATATTTCAATGAAACCTGGCGAAGCATTGCCGCTTTCACGGTTAGAGGCCTGTATTGTAGATATCAAGGTTTGGATGCTTTCAAATTTTCTGCTCCTAAATTCAGACAAGACTGAAATGTTGGTTTTAGGTCCCAAAATATTAAGGGAGAAATTGTCCACTCTCACTGTGATGGTTGTTTGGCTGAACCTAATATGGTCGTTAAAGACCTTGGTGTCACCATTGATCCTGATCTATCTTTGACACCCATATAAAAAACATATCCAGAATTGCCTTCTTTCAGCAGCGCAACATAGCTAAAATTAGACATTTCCTGTCAGTCGGGGATGCTGAAAAATTGATCCATGCGTTTGTTACGTCTAGGTTAGACTACTGTAACGCCCTGCTTTCTGGCTGCCCTAATAACTCGTTAAAGAGTCTCCAGCTTGTGCAGAATGCAGCTGCTCGTATCTTGACCAGAACTAAGAAGTATGAGCACATTACACCAGTACTAGCGTCGCTTCACTGGCTACCCATTAAGCATAGGATAGACTTCAAGGTTTTGCTCCTGACTTTTAAAGCTCTGCATGGACGTGCACCTGTGTACATATCGAACCTGCTCCTACCTTATAAGCCCACAAGGTCACTCCGATCTCAAGACGCAGGCTACTTGGTAGTCCCAAGAATTTCCAAGAACCTAAAAGGTGGTAGGGCTTTCTCCTACAGAGCCCCACTACTGTGGAACCAGCTCCCAAGATTTATAAAGGAGCCAGACACAGTCTCAATATTTAAATCTAGATTAAAAACGCACCTCTATAGTCAGGCTTACAATCAGTTGTAGTCTAGAGACAGGGTGCGAGAAGCCTGTAGTCATAGAGCTTTGTAGGTGGCAATCCCTTCCTTACTGTCACCTGTCAATCAGCTGTGACCCGACTTTACATGGGCTGGCTCTTGATAGGCGGGTATGGTTGTCTACCCCTCATGACTGCATGGGCTCTCCATCCCTGTCCTAGTAGATATGCAGCCATATTCTACTCCTGGCGGCGTCCCCCCAATACACACCACTGCCATTTTTTACTCACTGTCTGTTATATTGCATATTCCCTAACTGCCGTTTCCACCCTCTTCCCCACGCTGCCGGCGGGGCTCTTGCCCCAACCCTCGAGACTGCTTCGAGAGTCGTCTGGTCTCCCCCACCTCTGCGGTCCAGCCCCTCCTTCCTCATTGCCTCCACCCTGCCCACATCTGCCGCCACCTACTGTTCCCCCATCACCGCCACCCCCGGCCCCACCCATCATCTGAGCCACATCACCTATCATATCTTGTGCATAAACTGGCTGACATGCTGGTCACCAGTCGGCACCCTGAGCCGACCAGAGGAGGATGGGTTTCCCCCTTGAGCCTGGTTCCTTCCGAGGTTTCTCCCCATCTGCACAGGGAGTTTTTCCTTGCCACTGTTGCCTTAGGCTTGCTCCTGTGGGGGTTTAGGCTAGGGTTGTCTGTAAAGCGTATTGTGACAACTGTTGTAAAATACGCTATACAAATAAAATTTGATTGATTGATTGATGGTCAGTACCCACCTTGAGTGACTGCACAGCCTGTCTCAGATCCTGCAGCTCCTTCTCTCTCTCCTGGATTCTTTGCTGGAATTTACTCTGTGCCGCCCCCAGCTGCTTCTGTGGAAAAATTTGCTTTCCCCATTAAAATAATATTTATTGAATATTCACTGTATGATGACAACTCAATTTTATCTGCCATTGTAATGTTTGGAATTATCTTAATTTTTATTTCCATCTTGTTATTACTGTCGTGTTGTTGTTATAGGTATTTAGCTGATGCTCTTATCCAGAGTGACTTGCAAAACTTTTACATTGCATCCATTTACATAGATGGATATATATACACACACACTATATACAGGTTAAGGTTGAGTATCTTGCTGAATGGTACAATGGCAGTGTCCTACCCTGGAATCGAAACTGTGGCCTTTAGGGTACAAGACCAGTTCCTTTCGCATTATACTACTAATTACCACTAATACTACTTATATATCTATATGCATATCTACATGGCTGTTATCACAAACTCCTCCAGAATGAGGTCATGAAAGATATTTTAGAAGACCAGTGTTCACTTTCAACTCTGATTCTTACTCTCCCTACTTTATCACCGTGGATCTGAAACCTGAGATCAAGTCCCTGTACAATTTTACTGAAACACACATGTGGTAAAAAAGCTTTGACAACCCATTCTCAGAGCAGCTATTAAAATAGTATGATGTGATAAAGTGAAATGAGTCTTTATAATATTAACCATCTTAAAAAGGTTCAGTCCTTACCTGTTTCTCAGTCCTTTCTGCTGCAGCTGAGACTGTTTTATGCCCGCTGTGTTCGTCCATCACACACAGCAGACAGATACACTTCTGATCGGTACGACAGTAAACCTCCAGCAGTTTTTTATGTTGAGGACAAATGTTCTCCTGCAGGTTTCTAGTAGCACTGATGACATTATGTGTGCTTCCTGGATGGAGTTCATTGTGAAGTTCGAGGTGCGTTTCACAGTAAGAGGCCAGACACACCAGACAGGTCTTGACAGCTTTGCGCTTTCTCCCAGTGCAGACATCACACGCCACGTCTCCAGGTCCAGCGTAACAGTGAGCAGGAGGAGCAGCCTGGAGTCCTGTCTTCTTCAGTTTCTCCACCACTTCAGCCAGCATGATGTTTCTGCCCAGAACAGGCCTTGGAGTGGATGTCTGTCTGCACTGGGGACAGCTGTAGACACCAGTATGATCATCCTGATCCCAGCAGCCCTTAATACAGCTCATGCAGAAACTGTGTCCACAGGGAATAGCGACCGGATCCTTCAGCAGATCCAGACAAATCGAACAGCTGAACTGGTCCTGATCCACTGAGATACTGGCTTCAGCCATTTTACTGCTCACACTGACAGAGACAGAGTTAAGTTTCGTTTCTCTGAAACTGCGTGACAGAGAGAGGGGGAGTGACTTTGTGGTTCAGCCCACAGCTGCAGGAGGTGTGGTGTTGGACTGAGGCCAGATTCATTTGAATCTCCACTCTTCGATAAATATCACACACAGTCGCGTTGCAGTATTGATGTACAGGATGTGACTCAGACACATCAGAGGGGAAGGGAAAGACTGAAACTAGGGAATCCGATCTAAAGCTCTGCATGAGGATGAGAGATGTAGATGGCAGGGTGGCGCAGTGGGTGTGGGTAACTGGGCATTTAACACTCTGCCGAAGGATTCCCTCTTTTGGATGAGACGTTAAACCGAGGTCCTGACTCACTGTGGTCATTAAAGACCCCATGACACTTCTTTCAAAGAGTAGGGGGTTCCCTGGTGTCCTGGCTAAATTCCCAACATGGCCACCTAGCCTGCAGTGCTATGAGACCCACAGCTTAGCCTGCAGTGCTATGAGACCCACAGCTTAGCCTGCAGTGCTATGAGACCCACAGCTTAGCCTGCAGTGCTATGAGACCCACAGCTTAGCCTGCAGTGCTATGAGACCCACAGCTTAGCCTGCAGTGCTATGTGACCCACAGCTTAGCCTGCAGTGCTATGAGACCCACAGCTTAGCCTGCAGTGCTATGTGACCCACAGCTTAGCCTGCTGTGCTATGAGACCCACAGCTTAGCCTGCAGTGCTATGCGACCCACAGCTTAGCCTGCAGTGCTATGAGACCCACAGCTTAGCCTGCAGTGCTATGTGACCCACAGCTTAGCCTGCAGTGCTATGAGACCCACAGCTTAGCCTGCAGTGCTATGAGGCCCACAGCTTAGCCTGCAGTGCTATGTGACCCACAGCTTAGCCTGCAGTGCTATGAGACCCACAGCTTAGCCTGCAGTGCTATGTGACCCACAGCTTAGCCTGCAGTGCTATGAGACCCACAGCTCTCATTGAATAGCAGCATAAAACGGTAGATAGGAAGGAGGAGTATAAACAAGAAAATAATTTGAAAAAAAGCATTTCAGTTGCAAAAGCCATGATCTTTATTTCACAAAAATATGCCTAATATGCTACAACATCAACATTGCCAACAGAAGGCTAAATACTTTAAAATAACAAATAATATTACAAAAATAGCATCGGGTCTTATGAAACTGACACAACAGTGTCATAGCCAGTGTCATATACAGGCCTGTATAATAAGTAATGTATAATAAGAAATTCTAAACATAGAACAGTGCCACCGGGTTCACCACAGGTCCTATTTGCCTTATACGAAATGAAAAATAAAAATGGCCCATCTGTACACTGTAGGATTCATCTTATGCTACAAGTAACACTGCCTGTGTGTGTGTGGCCCCTTATGGGAGATTAGCATTGAGGAATGTTAGCGGTCGCACTTTCTCAGCACCAGGGGCGCTGCAGAGTGGCACAGGCACAATAACATAATCACTGACCTGCCCATAACGAGTCTGGAGACTCCAGTGCGTGTTAAACTCAATCTGTCCCTGAAGCTTGTTTCTCCCTGAACTCAGGTATGGGATGTTACTGTTCCTTTAAGCTCTCGGAGATCAGTTATTATGGGCTGTGTGTGTGTGTGTGTGTGTGTGTGTGTTTCTGTGTGTGTGTGTGTGTGTGTGCATGCGCAAACAGGAGCGTGTGCGCGAGTGTGTGTGCGTCCCTGGGCATAACGTCACACAACCTGCCGGGAAAAAAAAATCTTCGGGCAAACACTGAATGCTATGCACTGAAGCAGCAACAGCTGGGAATGGCATGCTGTCTAGCACCCTCTAGTGGACCCTTTAATACAACACCCATTGGTGCAGCAAGCGTCATGATTCAGTAGAATCAAACTGCCAATGAATATTACATTATAACTGGTTTTGATGGATCCCCAAGAGTTGGTGTAAGATAGATAAGCTTTATTGAACCCCAAGGGGTAATCTGTCCTCTGCATTTAACCCATCCTAGGAGCAGTGGGCAGCCACAGTGTAGCAGGGACCAAGTCCAGTTCTGAGGCCAATGCCTTTGTCAAGGGCCATGCATGTCTTTGGACTGTGGAAGGAAACCGGAGTACCCGGAGGAAACCCACGCAAACACAGGGAGAACATGCACTCTCCATGTTCTAGCATGTTCTTGCATCCACTCCATGCTGGGAACCTCGGAACCTCCCTCTTGAGAACCCAGAACCTCCTTCTTGCGAACCCAGAACCTCCTTCTTGCGAACCCAGAACCTCCTTCTTGAGAACCCAGAACCTCTTTCTTGCGAGGCAACAGCTCTAACCATTGTGCCACCATGCCTCCCTCAAGAGTATTTCTTCTAAAATGTTTGATGCAGAAATGGCTAGAAAAGACAAGTAACCATTTTTGGGGAAAAAATTTTGTCAGCAGGTTGCCTTCCACCATCAGTACTTTGGTCCCTAAAAACGATCACTTTCCATCATCTTTAATGACAGTTTCACGTGTGATTTATAAACCCAAAACCCAGGATAGAGGGGCTGAGTGAATGTGGTCTGGACTCTGTGCAGGAGGGTCATTGTGTCAGAGACACTGTAGAAGGACAGAGTTCCTGCCCTGTGATCCAGGTACACTCCTACTCTGGAGCAGGGGGGAACAGGGATTTTAGTGCTCTCATAACTGTGATAGAAATAGAAACTTGAGGGAGAGCAGCGCAAACTCCAGGATTTGTCATTCTGTCCCAGAGCACAGTCATTACTGCCTCCTTTCCTGCTGATCTCTTTATATGAGACTGCTATATAAACCCCATTCCCACTCCACTCAGCCTCCCAGTAACAGCGTCCAGACAAACCCTCTCTGCACAGCACTTGCTCCCAACAGTCAAATCTCTCTGGATGATCAGGATATGGCTGGATCTTTCTCACATAAGTCACCTCTCTGTTCCCCTCAGACAGACGGAGGTTTCTGTGAGCAGTGTTGGGGTCCAGTGTGAGCTGACAGGAATCTGATAAAGAAGCGGAAGGAGAGAAGAAAACTCATATTAATCACATTACACTACACTTCAGTTATTTTTTTTTATTATTATTATTATTATTATTATTATTATTATTTTGTGAGTTGAATGACTACACAAATACAGTTGGTTCAGCAGATATAGACAGAAGAAAGCTAAATATATTTATAAATATAGTAACTTTAACAACTGCAGTTATGATCTGTTGACTACCCTGCTATTTGTTTTTGGAATATGTAAGCTAACAAGTGCTTTGTGAGGGCTTTCTAACTTCAGATGCTTTATTGACTATACTGCTAACCAGGGACATATACATTCAACACATTATTGAACATGTTAGTGAGAAAACTGACTGAGAGGTTACCTTACATATACAAATGTCTGTGACCTACAGAAACAAAGAGCTGTGCTCTAAATGCTGGATTAGCATGTTGGCTGGCTAGCTACAGCATGGCTAAATCTACTAGCTAGCTAAGCTCTTACTAATGTCATATTTTAATCCTTGCCAGCCATTTTGGCTAGTTAGCCATTTGAAAGAGTGTAGAATTTAAAAAAAGGAATAACTCCTGTTGATGAGTTGCACGTCCATCAATCCCTTATCTGTGCACATTGTTTTTCGACAGTACTGGTAGTTTTGACTGTACAGGTTCAGCTACAAGGCCTTTAAAACGCTAAAACATTGCTCTGCCTCTTAACTGTACCAACAAAAGAACAGTGAATTTTTATTTTTCTATTGGAACCGTTTTACGTACATATTCAGGGAGTTAATACAGTTACGCCTGTTATACCGCTAGTGTTAATATCATACGCTTTATGAACTCACAGACTGACTAAAATATGTTGACACATTGTTTCTGAATTTGCATCCTCAGTGAGTAGTGTCATGCGCATGAAATCTGGAGAAAAAGGAAATTAAATCAGTCACCTATTCGAGAGATTTCGACTAATTCCCCCTTGCAGATGTCCTTCAGTCTCTCTTTCATTTCAGATACAGATTTTTTCACAGCCTCAAAAGAGACATGTGGACTGCCAGTGACGCCAGGCAAGTCTCCAGGTCCAGGAGGAGCACAGACAGACTGACAGCTCTGCAGACAAACAGACAGACAGATACAACAAAAATAGTCTCAATACAGACTGATGTGTGGATGCAAGGAGCAGTAGCCAGCTATATAAAACACAACTTAAGTTTCAACCTGAAGTGTGTACCTTTCAACAAATATTTTCCAAAGGTGAGGAAGATCTTTAGGAGCGATCCATGAAGCCTCTTAGATTGTTCCCTTGCCTAAGCGTGATACCTCATGAAGGCATAGCCTACACTAAATCAGGGAGGTTTAGAGATTGATGATACATCACCATGGTAACCTAAGTACATAACTGTAGTGGTAACAATAGACCAGATCAATAGAGCACAGAAAAGCATTTGAATCCAAAACAAACACGTATTTGACCCAGGTCTGGTCATAGCACTACAGTTATGTACTCAGGTTACCATGGTGACGTATCATCAATCTCTAAACCTCCCTGACCTAGTGTAGGCCAAGCCTTTGTGAGGTATCACACTTGAAAATAAAATGAATGAGAAAAAAACAATAATGCCAAAAGGAAAAGGAAACCCAACTGGATGGAGGATGACAATATTTTTCTCTTAGAGGAGTATGGCAAACAAAAAAAATATTCTGTAAATTCAGCCAGGCCCTCACCTACATACAGTAACAGAAGATGAAAACTTCTTTGATCATCATAAATTCAGCCATCGTCTTGTTTCACAAATGATTTCCCTTTTAGAGGGCTGGCATGGACACCATAAAATTTCTTAAGGAAAACTGTCACTATGGAGTGTTTTGAAAAGCATAATGGAACTTAAGGGAATACTAAAGCAAGAAAAGTAAGAGAAAAACCGAGAGGTCTAAAGGTTGTCCCTTACAACGTATTAAGGGAACACATAAGCTGCTTACATGCAACTCATTTGAAAGGGGTTTCTCAAATTAAATTTTAAGGGTTTAGTTGGTTTTTGCAACCGGGCACCGCTCTTTGTAAATGAGAAACATGCCTCACCATTTATGCACAATGCACACAGTGCAGACTGTCAGAGAGCCAGTGATGTTACCTGGAAGAATTGGATGTGATCCTCTATGTTTGAAAGCTGCTCCAGCTCAGCATCTCTCCTCCTCAGCTCAGCAATCTCCTGCTCCAGTTGCTCCAGGAGTCCTTCAGCCCGACTCACTTCAGCCTTCTCCTGATCTCTGATCAGCTCTTTCACCTCAGAGCGCCTTCTCTCAATGGAGTAGATCAGCTCAGTAACAAACATCTCGCTGTCCTCCACCCCTGCCTGTGTAGAATGCATTTAGGAGACACAGAAAGAGAAGGGCTGTACATTTTAACTAGGCCTTTCACTCAGCTCTTACTGGGACCCCAGACAGCCTGTTCCCCACAGTGTGGCTCAGTGGGATTGAGCCCCACAGGGCTGGAAGGTGACCCAACACTGGGCTCCTCACTGGCTGACTGGAGGAGAGCCCTGACTGAGCCCTGAAACAGCCAGCTGTTGTCTTCTCCTCTGGTCAGTACCCACCTTGAATGCCTGCACAGCCTGTCTCAGATCCTGCAGCTCCTTCACTCTTTCCTGGATTCTCTGCTGGAGTTTACTCTGTGTCGCCCCCAGCTGCTTCTGTGGATAAATTGAACAAATTGTTAACATCTGTAAAAATCATGTCCTTTAAAATATGAGGGTCAGGAAATTTGGTCTTGGGTTTTGAGTTATTGCTGGGATATAATAATAATCATTACCAAATACTTATGACAACTAATGAGAGTTGCAATGAATCTAATGAGAGTTTTGTTATCATATTACAATACATTAATTATATTAATATTCAGTATCTCAATTTCTTTCTGGAAAAACACACACAGCAGTGCTAAATACAATGAGTACTTGAAATATGTTTTAAATGTTGTTCTAGAAATTTGGCCAATAGACAAATTTTTGATACCAGATTCATTAACTTGGTAGCCTAGTGGGCTCAAGCAATTTTTTTTGTCTACGCCTGGATCCAGTCCTTACCAGTTTCTCAGTCCTTTCTGCTGCAGCTGAGACTGTGTCATGGCCTCTGTGTTCATCCATCACACACAGCAGGCAGATACACTGTTGATCAGTACGACAGTAAACCTCCAGAACTTTGTCATGATGAGAGCAGATCTTCTCCTGCAGGTTTCCAGTGGCTTTGACCAGGTTATGCTTCTTAAGAGCAGGAGATTCATAGTGAGGCTGGAGGTGACTTTCGCAGTAAGAGGCCAGACACACCAGACAGGACTTCACGGCTTTCAGCTTTCTCCCAGTGCAGAAATCACACGCCACGTCTCCAGGTCCAGCGTAACAGTGAGCAGCAGGAGCAGCTTGGAGTCCTGTCTTCAGTTTCTCCACCACTTCAGCCAGCATGGTATTTTTTTTTAAAACAGGCATTGGTCTGAAGGTCTGTCTGCACTGGGGACAGCTGTAGACATCAGTTTGATTATGCTGATTCCAGCAACCATTAATACAACACATACAGTAACTGTGTCCACAGGGGATAGTCACTGGATTCTGCAGTAGGTCCAGACAGATCGCACAGCTCAACTGGTCCTGATCCAGTAAAACTCCACCTTCAGCCATTTTACTCCTCACACTGACAGAGACAGAGTTCAGTTTCGTTTCTCTGAAGCTGCTTGACGGACAGAGTGGGAGTGAGTTCCTGGTTCTGCCCACAGCTGCAGGAGGTGTGGCGTTGGACTGACGACAGATTCGAATCTGCACTCTTTCAGAGATATCACATGATTCACATAGCAGTTTATGATACATATGACTCAGACTCAGCAAGTGCTTTTTCCCTCAAGCATGCGCAGTAGAGGCTGTTTCCTCGTTACTTCCTGGGCTTCACCGGCTGGCCCCTCCTACCCTCTCCATTTCCATGTACGCTCAATCGATTACACCACTGAACTAGTTCACTGGATTACTCATATAGAACTGACGTCACGTGTATACCTATTTTACTTCCGTATTTCTGGATCACATTCATTCGAAACTTATTTAGTTGTTGTCACGACGGCATAATAGTGCAATTATCGTTGTTGTTTGGGGTCGAAATCAATGATTAAAAGGAAATTATTACCGTAAATAGCCTGCGAGTACGCAGCCGATTTGTCCAGCACGGTACGGGAAAGGTCTAGCTAGCTATCGGTTACCTCCGCAGTCTAGCTGACAGTAAGCCTATTTGGGCTGTGTGAAGTAAACTGTATAAAATATATATATTTTAAAAAATCATGTCAAAACCAAAACTAATCGTCTTCGACTTGGGTAAGTTTCTTAGCTAGCTGTAACTTGTTGTGGCAACGAGTATCATTGTGGTTTCCAAGCAGATAAACAACAAATTAGTAGTAAGATAAATTCAGATAACTAGAAGCCCGTGGTGTGTCCCATTTTCGCTTCAGATGTTGATTTAGAAAGTGATTTCTGTCAGATTAATTACGTGTCAAGTTCTAATGGTCCTTAATATGCTATTCGTATCAGAAGTAGCTCCATAAATAACGTCACTGCTGTCATCTGATCCAAGCACCTACGGACCCTCACTACGTAATATCCAGGACACGTGACCTTATTTAATACTCTTGCGGTGTAAAATTACAATGCACTTACTTTAGTAGTTTGGGGCCGTAGGTTAGATCTGCAGGCAACCAATGACCATAAATTAGCTGCACTGAGCAAAGTTTCAGAGTCCGTGAAGTTTTATTATCTTCATAGAGTTATTTAATTCACCTAGATAACCTAGCATTTTTATACCGTAAAAGACGTTAATGGCGTTGTTGAAAATGTTTTGGATTTGATCCAGGATTCAGACAAAAAGGTCCGGGGGGGGGGGGGGGGGGGGGGGGGGGGGGGGGGGCATTGTAAGATCCATCTTACATTAGATTGTTATGAAATATTCCGTTGTCGTTCCATTTGAAATTACTACCGCTAGTTTTGCGATAGGGGATGAATACCGTATGGGGTCCCCCTGGTGGCCACGGGGGCCCTAAGCAGCCGCTTAGTTCGCTTATGCCTCGGGCCGGCCCTGGGCGGCATGGTGGTGCAGTGGTTAGAACTGTTGATTAGCACAGCAAGACGATCCTTCCTTCGTGCGGGGTTCATTTCTTATAATCCTGTGTAGAGTTAGCGTGTTCTCCGCATGTTCTCCGCTGGGGTTTGCTCCCACAGTCAAAAGACATGCGAGTTAGGCCAGTTGGAGAGTCAAAATTTTCCCTAGGTGTGTGTGTGTGTGTGTTTCCCTACGATGGACTGACAAACTGTATTCTTCTGAGTCACAGCAAGGGACAGTGCAATCAAACCCAAATGACTAAATGGCGAACACGCTCCTCGCCCACCCTCCCTGTTTTAAGTGCCTCGAACCCGGGCCGTTAAAGAGTGTCATTTCTGCAGCCTAATCACTGATTTCTAAATGTCCTTCTCGTGTTTGTTCCAGACTACACACTGTGGCCTTTTTGGGTTGACACCCATGTGGACCCCCCGTTCCGCAAGGACAAAGCGTGTGTAACCCCGTCTCTACCTCCGCCATCTCGCATGTGCACACACACACACACACACAGGGACATGCACACATGCACACACACACACACACACACACACACAGGCACATGCACGCACACACACACACACACAGGCACACACGCACACGCGCACACACACTCACACACACACAGGCACACATGCACACGTAAACGCACGCACATGTGCACACACACACACACACACACACACACACACACACACACATCCTTCTATTTGCACAATATGTTCAAAAGTCTCCTGTGGGAATCAGCATTATGTGTTCATTCATGAAATTCTCTCTCTCTCTCTCTCTCTCTCTCTCTCTCTCTCTCTCTCTCCCTCCCTCCCTCCCTCTCCCTCTCCCTCCCTCCCTCCCTCCCTCCCTCCCTCTCCCTCCCTCCCTCCCCCCCCTCAGTGGAGGGGTAGTGGATTCACGGGGGCACTCGGTCCTCCTCTACAGAGAGACGGTGGAAGTGTTGAGCTCCCTGCATAACCAGGGCTTCAGACTCGGGGTAGCCTCACGGTGAGTGTGCTGACACGTCCCCTATACCCTGCACCCTATCCCCCCTATACCCTGCACCCTATCCCCCCTATACCCTACACCCTATCCCCTCTATACCCTGCACCCTATCCCCCCTGTACCCTGCACCCTATCCCCACTATACCCTGCACCCTATCCACCCTATCCCCCCTATACCCTGCACCCTATCCCCCCTATACCCTGCACCCTATCTCCCCTGTACCCTGCACCCTATCCCCCCTATGCCCTGCACCCTATCCCCCCTGTACCCTGCACCCTATCCCCCACTATCCCCTGCACACCCTATCCCCCCTATACCCTGCACCCTATCCCCCTACCCTGCACCCTATACCCCCTATACCCTACACCCTATCCCCCCCTATACCCTGCACCCTATCCCCCCTATACCCTGCACCCTATCCCCTATATACCCTGCACCCTATCCCCCCTATACCCTGCACCCTATCCCCCCTATACCCTGCACCCTATCCCCCCTATACCCTGCACCCTATCCCCCCTATACCCTGCACCCTATCCCCCCTATACCCTGCACCCTATCCCCCCTATACCCTGCACCCTATCCCCCCTATACCCTGCACCCTATCCCCCCTAGATATACCCTGCACCCTATCCCCCCTATACCCTGCACCCTATCCCCCCCCTATACCCTGCACCCTATCCCCCCTATACCCTGCACCCTATCCCCCTATACCCTGCAACCCTATCCCCCCTATACCCTGCACCCTATCCCCCCTATACCCTGCACCCTATCCCCTATACCTGCCCCCCTGCACCCTATCACCCCTATACCCTGCACCCTATCCCCCCCCTATACCCTGCACCCTATCCCCCCTATACCCTGCACCCTATCCCCCCTATACCCTGCACCCTATCCCCCCTATACCCTGCACCCTATCCCCCCTATACCCTGCACCCTATCCCCCCCCCTATACCCTGCACCCTATCCCCCTATACCCTGCACCCTATCCCCCCTATACCCTGCACCCTATCCCCCTGTACCCTGCACCCTATCCCCCCTATACCCTGCACCCTATCCCCCCTGTACCCTGCACCCTATCCCCCCCCTATACCCTGCACCCTATCCCCCCTATACCCTGCACCCTATCCCCCCTATACCCTGCACCCTATCCCCCCTATACCCTGCACCCTATCCCCCCTATACCCTGCACCCTATCCCCCTATACCCTGCACCCTATCCCCCCTATACCCTGCACCCTATCCCCCCTATACCCTGCACCCTATCCCCCCTATACCCTGCACCCTATCCCCCCTATACCCTGCACCCTATCCCCCCTATACCCTGCACCCTATCCCCCCTATACCCTGCACCCTATCCCCCCTATACCCTGCACCCTATCCCCCCCTGTACCCTGCACCCTATCCCCCTATACCCTGCACCCTATCCCCCCTATACCCTGCACCCTATCCCCCCTATACCCTGCACCCTATCCCCCCCTATACCCTGCCCCTATCCCCCCTATACCCTGCACCCTATCCCCCCTATACCCTGCACCCTATCCCCCCTATACCCTGCACCCTATCCCCCCTATACCCTGCACCCTATCCCCCCTATACCCTGCACCCTATCCCCCCTATACCCTGCACCCTATCCCCCCCCTGTACCCTGCACCCTATCCCCCCTATACCCTGCACCCTATCCCCCTATACCCTGCACCCTATCCCCCCTATACCCTGCACCCTATCCCCCCTATACCCTGCACCCTATCCCCCCTATACCCTGCACCCTATCCCCCTATACCCTGCACCCTATCCCCCCTATACCCTGCACCCTATCCCCCCTATACCCTGCACCCTATCCCCCCTATACCCTGCACCCTATCCCCCCTGTACCCTGCACCCTATCCCCCCTATACCCTGCACCCTATCCACCCTATACCCTGCACCCTATCCCCCTATACCCTGCACCCTATCCCCCCTGTACCCTGCACCCTATCCCCCTATACCCTGCACCCTATCCCCCTATACCCTGCACCCTATCCCCCCTATACCCTGCACCCTATCCCCCCTATACCCTGCACCCTATCCCCCCTATACCCTGCACCCCTATCCCCCTATACCCTGCACCCTATCCCCCCTATACCCTGCACCCTATCCCCCTATACCCTGCCCCATATCCCCCCCCTATACCCTGCACCCTATCCCCCCTATACCCTGCACCCTATCCCCCCTATACCCTGCACCCTATCCCCCCTATACCCTGCACCCTATCCCCCCTATACCCTGCACCCTACCCTGCACCCTATCCCCCCTATACCCTGCACCCTATCCCCCCTATATACCCTGCACCCTATCCCCCCCCCTATCCCCCCCTGCACCCTATCCCCCCTATACCCTGCACCCTATCCCCCCTATACCCTGCACCCTATCCCCCCTATACCCTGCACCCTATCCCCCCTATACCCTGCACCCTATCCCCCTATACCCTGCACCCTATCCCCCCTATACCCTGCACCCTATCCCCCCTATACCCTGCACCCTATCCCCCTATACCCTGCACCCTATCCCCCCTATACCCTGCACCCTATCCCCCCTATACCCTGCACCCTATCCCCCCTATACCCTGCACCCTATCCCCCTATACCCTGCACCCTATCCCCCCTATACCCTGCACCCTATCCCCCCTATACCCTGCACCCTATCCCCCCTATACCCTGGCACCCTATCCCCCTATACCCTGCACCCTATCCCCCTATACCCTGCACCCTATCCCCCCTGTACCCTGCACCCTATCCCCCCTATACCCTGCACCCTATCCCCCCTATACCCTGCACCCTATCCCCCCTATACCCTGCACCCTATCCCCCCTATATACCCTGCACCCTATCCCCCCTATACCCTATCCCCCCTATACCCTGCACCCTATCCCCCTGTACCCTGCTCCCTATCCCCCTATACCCTGCACCCTATCCCCCTGTACCCTGCACCCTATGCCCCCCTATATACCCTGCATTCCCCCTATACCCTGCACCCTATCCCCCCTACCCTGCACCCTATCCCCCCTATACCCTGCACCCTATCCCCCTATACCCTGCACCCTATCCCCCTGTACCCTGCACCCTATCCCCCCTGTACCCTGCACCCTATCCCCCCTATACCCTGCACCCTATCCCCCCTATACCCTGCACCCTATCCCCCCTGTACCCTGCACCCTATCCCCCCTATACCCTGCTCCCTATCCCCCCTGTACCCTGCACCCTATCCCCCAAATACCCTGCACCCTATCCCCCCCATACCCTGCACCCTGGATTTGGGTTTTTCCCACATCTGAAAGAGCTTTGTAAAGGCTCCCTGCCTGTCCCTGGTTCACAGCACTAGTGAGGTGAAGGGAGCCAATCAGCTGCTGTCGCTCTTCAAACTCGACCAATACTTTTCCCTGAAAGAGATCTACCCGGGATCAAAGGTCACACACTTCAAAAAGTGAGTTAGTATTCTGAGAGGCATTGGGTGTGTGTGCGTGTGTATAGTGTGTGTGTGTGAGTGTGTATGTATATATGTGTGTATGTTTTGTGTGTGTGTGCGTGTGTGCTTGTATGTGTGAGTGTGTGTGTGTTATATATATGTGTGTGTGTGTGTGCACTTGTATGCGTGAGTGTGTGTGTGTGTGTTGTATATATGTGTGTGTTTTGTTTGTGTGTGTGTGTGTGCACTTGTATGTGTGTGTGTGTGTGTGTTGTATATATGTGTGTGTGTGCGCACTTGTATGTGTGTGTGTGTGTGTTGTATATGTGTGTGTGAGTGTGTGTGTGTGTTGTATATGTGTGTGTGAGTGTGTGCTCATTGTAAGGCTTGCTGTCAGACTGCCTCCTCTTCCTCCTCAGACTACAGGCGGACAGCGGGGTGCAGTTCAGTGAAATGATGTTCTTCGATGATGAACAGAGAAACATTACAGACGTCAGCCGACTAGGTAACAGCCCAAATATCCATCTGCGTTACGCACGTGCACACAATGCGCGCACACACACACACACACACACACACATGCGCACACACATACAGTGTACCAGCTCTGTCCTCATAGCATTGGCATGTATTCAGGTAAAATGTCACCATAAACTAACGCATGTACACACACACTACACACACACACACACACACATACACACATTTATTCATGTGAGATTGACAGCAGGCAGAAGGGAACTGGTGTAGGGGTGTACAGGTGTATGGGTATATGGATGTACATGGGTACAGGTGTACAGGTATATGGGTATATGGGTGTACAGGTGTATGGGTATATGGATGTACATGGGTACAGGTCTACAGGTATATGGGTGTACAGGTGTATGGGTATATGGATGTACATGGGTACAGGTCTACAGGTATATGGGTGTACAGGTGTACAGGTATATGGGTGTATGGGTGTTCAGGTATATCGGTGTATGGGTGTACAGGTGTACAGGTATATGGGTATATGGGTGTACATGGGTACAGGTGTACAGGTGTATGGGTATATGGGTGTACAGGTGTACAGGTGTATGGGTATGTGGGTGTATGGGTGTACAGGTGTATGGGTATATGGGTGTACAGGTGTACAGGTGTATGGGTATATGGGTGTACAGGTGTACAGGTGTATGGGTATGTGGGTGTATGGGTGTACAGGTGTATGGGTATATGGATGTATATGGGTACAGGTGTATGGGTGTACAGGTGTATGGGTATGTGGGTGTATGGGTGTACAGGTGTATGGGTATGTGGGTGTACAGGTGTATGGGTATGTGGGTGTATGGGTGTACAGGTGTATGGGTATGTGGGTGTATGGGGTGTACAGGTGTATGGGTATGTGGGTGTATGGGTGTACAGGTGTATGGGTATATGGATGTATATGGGTACAGGTGTATGGGCAGTGACTGTAATGGCTCTGAATGTATCTCCCAGGTGTGCACTGTGTCCTGGTCCCCGATGGCGTCACAGAGCAGTTAGCTCGAAAGGAACTACTTACCTTCTCCCAGAGATGACCTGTCACCTGACACCAGTCCTCAAGAGTCAGGAAGCTGGAGAGCTGCCTACACACACACACACACACACACACACTGTAACACTGTACACACACACTCACACACACACACTTTAACACTATACAGACACACACACACACACTCACACAGACACACACACTCACACACACACTTTAACACTATACACACACACACACACACACACTGTAACACTGCACACACACTCACACACACACATTGTAACATGTTATTACGCGTTCAAACAAACAAAAGACTTTTTTTCACTGAATAGTATCTAAAAATTTTAATGTACCATCTTAATCAATAATTTCTGAAGACACATCCACTCAGACGCGCACAGCTACAGACACACAGTGAACAGACAATATGTGCTCCAGGAGCACTCCTCTCAATCGTCTGGAGACACACACCTTGTATGCGTGTCCTCTCCTTCAGAGGGAGCACCTGTTAGAAGAGAAACTGAGGCATTATGTGCGGCTGGGTCGATTACCATGACTACCAGAGTTGACAGGTGTCTGGAGTGTATGGCCATGTCATAATAAAAGCCTTCAAAATCACTGGAGCCCCATTGCTTTTTTGTGGACAGGCTGACCGTTCGGGTGAGAGTTACCTGTCAGGTGTTACCATGGACACGGATGAGGAATGTTCAAAGACGGATCAATGACTCTGCTTACGCTTCTCTGGATGGCTGATTTTGGCCTTTTGAGAATGTTACGGCCCGATAATGAATTGCCCAAAAGAGAACAGCCCACAGTTAGTCAATGTGTGGAACAACCTGCCAGGTCACCTAGTAGTAGCAGAAACTCTGGGGATTTAAAAGACTAGGCTTGATACGGGGTTAGATACTATCTAAGTCTGTAGGTAATCAGAGCTCCAGGTACAATTTAGTCATGAAAATGGCTGTGCGGAATGGCCCCTTCTCATCATTCTATGTTATGTTACGTTTCTGATTTGATGTGGCCTTTTTTTCCCCTACTCCTGCAAGATCCACTGTCTGCCACTAGGGGTCAGTAGCAGTCCACATTAGATGTACGGCACTGCATTTCTGCCCACACAGCGGTGGGATGCTGTGGGTGGCGTGTGGATGTAGTCCTGCCCTGTCTCCTCCCTCGCGGGTCCTACTGCGCGCCCGAAGTGCTGGAGCAGGTGGGCGGAGTCACGCTCCCTTCGCCCCGCCCCAGCGGCGGCGGTTACCGCGGCCTTCGCGAGGCTTCGGAGATCGCACCGCGGCGTCGTTCGATTGGGCGACGGCCTCCTCGGTCACTCCCGGCAACCCCTCGTTGAAATGCGGAACGCGGGCGGCGAAAATTGAGGCCTTAACGTCTCCGGCCGCCGTCGCGTCTTGAAAACCGAATTAATAACAGAATAACTGCCACGTTTCGACGTTTAAAAAACAGAAAAATGTCAAAGGAAGAGCAAAGAAAGAAGGAATCTGGGTTCTGTGTACCCGGCTCCTGGCTTCGCCGCTCTCGCTTTGCGTTTGATTGGCTTGCGGTTGCCCTGGTTTCACCCTGCATCCCTGTTGTGTTCCGCTGGGGATTCACCCGCCTCATCCGTGGCCGTCCTGCGTCAGGGGCTTTTATTTAAGGCAGCACAATGCGACGCAGCTTCAGTCAGTTACTTACCACTGTTCAGATGACCTTAAATGGAGGTGAACAAAGAGACTGACCCGTCAAATTTAAGGACTGTTTGTGTGTGTGTGTGTGTGTGCGCGCGCGCGTGTGTGTGTGTGTGTGTGTGTGTTGTGTGTGTGTGTGTGTGTGGGGGGGGGGGGGGGGGGGGGGGGGGGATGGACAAGGGGAGAAGAGAGGCAAAGAGAGGGAGGTGGGGAGAGAAGGATGTGGGCAGAGAGAGAGGTGGGGAGAGAAGGAGGTGGGGAGACGACTGGAGGGAGAGAAAAGGCGAGACTCCAGGCCCAAGATGAACGGCGCATCTTAAAACCTCTTTCAATCACAAATCTGTCACGTGGAAAGGTTTTCTGCTGAATGACAATCATAACTGTAAATATAACTATAGACTGTACATCATTACACTGGAGAGCGTTTAACAGGGCACATGTGCAGTGATGTCACAGGCTAGAGCAAGGTCAAAGGGCAGGGGTGGGTGTGGGTCACATGGTCTTCACCCAAGGCCTTGATAAGTAGAATCGGGTGTCGTAGTGCTGTGGCTAAAACAAAACACCTGCACCCACACCGGCCCTTTGGGATAAGACTGGGGACCCCTGGTCTCCAGCAAACGCCTCTGGCCTGTTTAACACTCCTCTCCTTCGTTTGTGAAAACAATTTTCTCAACTTAGGACCTTTGAAATGTCTCTGGCTGACTAGTTCATTTCCAGCTATGTGATTTGTGTGTGATTTGTGTGTGTGTGTGTGTGTGGGGGGGGGGGGGGGGGGGTAGCAATGAAATATTCCACCGTATTTATTTATATTATTCTTTGGCTTTTTTTCTCTCTCTTTCTCAATTTTTCTCCCCCCTTCATTTTTTTTTACCCTTGTTTTTTATCATTCCTGCAAGGCTATTCATTTAAAGCTCCCTTCTTCCACCCGATATTACTCTCTCTCTCCCTGACAGCCCGGCCCTCGCTCGCCCGCAGCTCATTTCTCTCTCCGCTGCACTAAAGATTCTCTGTCGAGTTTCCTTGGGAAAAAAATCGAAGACTAATTAAGATTGTTAATGAAGATTTAATTTCTCACTTCAAACGAACCAGTGGGTGCATCGCACACAGCAGCCGGGAGAAAGCAAAGGGGGGGGGGGGGGGCGGACGGAGAGAGGGAGGGGGGGGGGAGCAGGGAGGAAGGATGGAATGAGCGTGAAATTAAGAGTAAAAGAGGAGAGAGGGGGAGAGGAGAGGGAAAGGATAGGACAGAGACAGAGAGGTGGACGAAGTGTGGAGTAAAAAAGAAGGATAGAGAAATATATATATATGCAGAGAGAGAGAGGGAGGGGGAGGGGGAGGGCGAGAGAAAGAAAGAGAGAGGTGCATATCTGCAGAGAGCACACAGACTCTACTCCATGTTGAGAAGTTAGGGGAGCCTCTTAAGGTGCAAGCTCGTTGGCCATTCGTCTGGACTGAGATCTCATTAGATTGCTCTGTGTTTAATTAAGTGCCCCAGGCCTATCTCACGCTCAAGAGTGGGGGACAGAGGGAGAGAGGGAGAAAAAGAAAGGATGAAGGGAAAATGAAGTGGATCACAAATCAACACAGAGCACATTATAGTCTGGGGACAAAAATACAGTGTGATTTGCATGCTGTGATGTGTGTGTGTGTGAGTGCGTGTGTGTGCCCGTATGTGTGTGTGTGTGTGTGTGTGTGTGCGTGCCCGTATGTGTGTGTGTGTGTGTAGTGTGAGTGTGTGTGGGTGTGTAGTGTGAGTGTGTGTGTGTGTAGTGTGAGTGTGTGTGAGTGTGTGTGTGTGCCCGTATGTGTGTGTGTGTGAGTGTGTGTGCGTGCCCGTATGTGTGTGTGTGTGTGTAGTGTGAGTGTGTGTGTGTGTGTGTGTGTGCGCCTGTATGTGTGTGTAGTGTACTGTAATATGCGCACACTCCCTTTTAACGCGTGAACACAGAACCCACTCCCCCACAGGGTGGACTGGTGGGTCCCCTGTGATGGACTGTGTTTGGAAGTTTGTGGAATGCTGTACGTGGACGATTCCGAAGTGTTCGCACGTTTGTGGAATGCTGCGTGTGGACGAGGAGGCTGATGTGTGCGCGTGTCTGTGAGTGTGTGAGTGTGTGTGTGAGTGTGTGTGTGCCCGTATGTGTGTGTGTGTGTGAGTGTGTGAGTGTGTGTGTGAGTGTGCCCGTATGTGTGTGTGTGTGTGTGTGTGAGTGTGTGAGTGTGTGAGTGTGTGTCTGTGAGTGTGTGAGTGTGTGCCCGTATGTGTGTGTGTGTGTGTGTGTGATTTGTTCACGGATATTTCTCCCTCCGTCAGCTGCTCTCAGCAGGTTTATTTATGCACTGAGACCCCCCCCCCATACCCCCCCCCCCCCCACCCCGTACCCCCCTCCCAAAATCCCCTGCCCTCCCACTGCACCCACTCAGCCAATGACCACACAGAAGGCTGTGAGTCCCACCCAAAATCCATCCTCTTTAATCAAATTTACAAAAAAAAAAAAAAACAAAAACAAAAGAAGTCAAAGTACAGAAGTGTCCTATCATTGTGGGTAGGGGGCGGGGCCAGTGTTTGAGTGGCGCCCCGCCCCCCCTGTGCTACACCCATGTGCTGTTGCCGTGACGATCCTGTCTGTTACATGCTCCAGATGTTGCCACCCTGGTCACGTGACCCTCTCCCAGCGTCACAGACTTTAAAGTGACAATCGGCCATGCTCTTAACGCTGAAAGCTCCCCTACCAATGAGGCTCAACCACTCACAACTCAGCATCTTCTGAATATTAATTAGGGGGGCGTGGCCAAGCACAATGCTGTGGCAAGTACTGTAATACAAGCACCCGAACCTCCTGTGTTCTTTAGTAATAAAACGGGGTGTGCCAAAACCAAATTAAACACATTGCTAGTGCTAAACCACCAAGAAGTACAATCCAAACTGAGGTCCCCTTGTTGGGGGAGGGCGCGGCACTCAGTGAACTTCACTAAAGGAAGCTCAGTTCCACGGCTTCTCTCTGTAACCACAGTGATATGCAGCTCTCCCATTTTCTTTTTAAGCAGATGCTGGGTTCACGAGGAGGTACGAAACTGAATGAAATTCACGTCCCCCGGCCTGAGTTTTCCCCAGGATGTGTGGCCCTGGAAGAAGTTCCCCCTGTGCGGCAGCCTCTCAAAGCACCGCTGCAGGCTCTGAAGTCAGCGCAGTCAGTGGAGACGAGTCAAAGGCATGCAAAGAAACTTCTGTGGTTATGGACCACAGAGCCTCTGAACCAGGGGTGCCACATCTTATCCAAAAAATTTCCCAATGCGGACGCTTGATTTAGCTCTAGCTCAGCACTAGTTCTAGTGCCTGATTCAGCTAGCCATGGTCTTGATCAAGGGTCATGGTTAGTTTATTAGTTTAATCAGATGTGCTGCTGGGCTGCATCCATGCACCCACACTGACCCTTCTCAGAAAAGATGGCTGTGGCAACTTAATGATCTATTGAGGTGATTAAGGAACCGCTATGTGTTCACTGCTCCAGGAAGCCCTATATCGCCCCCTTGCAGTTGGAGGACAGAACTACAGGTCAGAAACTGTAGCAGGGCTCAGCATTCCTCAGCAACAAGCTCTGCTGGTTTTTGGTTTCACCTGAAAAGTCAGCATCCAATTAACCAGGTGAAGTAAATTAACTGTTTAATCAGCCGCTTTGTTTAATTAAGTGAGAGCAACAACAAAAGCCAGCACAGCCTGTGGCTCTCTGGGCCCAGGGCCGCAGAACTTGAGTTTTTGACCTGTAGTTCTGTCCTCCAACAGCAAGGGGGCGATACAGGATTTCCTGGAGTCCCACACAGGGACACACTACCAGAGGGGGACCCAGAGGCACCTTGCAGGCTCTCTGATTGGTGGAAATGTTCACAGGATCGAACCCGTTCCTCAGCCCTGCTGAGTTCTTCACTGCCCATCTCTAACCTGTCGGTTAAGGTCGATGAGCACACAGGTGTAGCTTCTTCCCAAAATGGATTCTTTTTTTCCTTAAAAATAATTTTAACAAAATTCAGGTTTGGTTCCTCACCGTTCACATCGCCTGTGGTCTCATTAATTTGCCAAAAGCATAGTTTAGTTTCAGTGACTGGGTGTCCCCACTTCGACAAATGAGGGCCCTGACGATTTCATCTGCCACTATAATTTAATCAAATAAAAAATGTCTCCTCTTTCTGAAGGAATGGCTTGCCTCGTAGCACACTAAAAAAACTGGCTGGTTCGACCGACTAAAGAAAATCCAGAACTCTGGGATGTGAACGTGGAACGTTTATTCTTATTCTTCGCTGCATGCAAAGCTACTTCTGACATGGCGTGGCCGTCGGAGGGTGAACGGGAGTCTACTAAAGGACGAATAACGGCTTGTTACATGTGAGGGTGTGTGATTATGCCCGGAACTGACCCCGCGTTGACCAGGGGTCCCCTCAGGACGCACAGAGGGCACTCTCTGATACAGTGGTTCTGGTCCAGTCAGGTCCAGCACAGTGTCATGGTTCTTGTTCAGTTCTCAGGTGTAGTTGTGTCTTCCGGTGTTTATAACGTCCTTTTTTATTTTAAAATGGCTGGTTGAATGTACTTTCTTTTTTTTTTTTTTCAAACATCGAAAAATCATTCCATTTGTGATGACGGCTAGTGATATTTACACTGGAGACTTCAACAAACTTAGTGCCCTTAAAAAAACATTGCTCTTTCCCTTCCCCATTATTATGATAAATATAGTCTTCCTCATCATCATCATCTTGACTATTATCACGACCATCATCACTATCATGACATTCTGTATAAAGCGGTGACTCTGCATGACAGGTGATTTTAAGCAGGTGGAGCGTCCCTGCTCACTGCTTTTCTGTTATCACCATGGAAACGAGTGCTGTAGCTCAGCTGGGTGGGTGGGTGGGGGTGGGGGGGTGGGGGGGCCTTGTGTCTGGAACCCAGGTTTTTGTTTCAGTGGGCGAGATAGCTCTGTTCACTCACAGGCCAGGTCACAGTGAAAGGTTTTTTTTTTTTTTTTTGTTTGTTTGTTTTTAGGGACACGAGCTCATTCAGGAGCTTAACAACACATCTGGTCTCAAAATCAGATCACAGAAAAGATTGGGCTAATTATGTTAAATAATTAACGACATTAACAGCCGGCGAGGAATCCTGCAGCAGACCCAGCGCTCCTGCCCGCCCCTGCTGGAGTACGGCTAAAGCAGCTCGCGGCAGCGCGTCGCTCTCCGTCAGACAGGTGCTCGGACTTGGACCAGCTCGCGCCAGCGCCCAGTCCCGCCGGGGCCACGAGGCCTTCGGTCTTAAAACGGAACCCAGGGAAGGCGCTTGGCTGGCCAACGCATTTACGGATCGCCCTTCCTCCCGATCTACGCTCACACGGTCAGTTCTTAAAATACTTATCAAAGAGCGGCGAGGGACTTTAAAAGTAAACTCCGGCTTCTTTACGGCTCGATCTAAAATAATTATAGGAGTGCGAATTCACAATCATGCTTAATAAATACACCTCCGGTGCTCTTTAAATGTCTCACCGATTACCGGTGGAGCTTCCGTGCGGATCCGTTCTGCGAAGCTCCGCGGGGGAGCGCAGTTGTCACGATGGAGTTTCCGTGAATCGCAAATCGTTAAACATGTCAGTACGGACGGTTTAAATCATTCCGCGGGTGGCTGCCGAATCTCGCTAATGCGATGAGCTATCTGCGGTCAGTCCAGTTCGCGTCCCGCTGGAGAACTCGCAGCGAATGTCCATAGTGTGGGATGAGACTGGGGTGTATTAATATATCACAAAATATTTTTTAAATTTTTCATAATGTCTATTTTTCGACAAATGTGGCTTTGGTGTGGTGAGAAGAATCAATTTTTCAAGAATTTAATGTTTCATAACTTTCACTTGGAACGAAGCAGAGAGCTGAATTATTCAATGCGCTGCCAGCAGAGATGTGTGGAAAAGTAAAAGGTTTTTTTTTTTTTTTTTTTTTTTTACATAATCGCATGATAACTCTGTTACCCTCTTCCTTCATCCTCAAATCCTGCTTTTTCCTTTCTGCCACCCTCATCTGTCTTTTCTCTACCTCTGTCTGTTCTTGTGTGGCCTCTCTCTTTATCACACTCTCATTCTCTCTCTCTCCCTCCCTCTCTCTTTCTCTCCACAGTGACACTCAGTGATCCTCTCATCTTTGCTTCTTTGCTGTTTATTCTTCCTTGCCAGTTTTTTTTGTCCATTCTCTCTTTTCACATTTTACTCTTAACTGTGTGTGTGTGTGTGTGTGTGTGTGCACATGCGTGTGTTCGTGCGCGTGCGCATGTGTGTGCGTGTGTGCATGTGTGTGCGTGTGCGCATGTGTGTGCATGTTTACATATGTGCAGGCCGATTAGCTTGTGGGGAGGGGGCTTCGTTTTGAACGTTCTATGTTGATTCTGATTGGCTGATAAAGACCTCTTGTGGGGATTTGTGCATGGCTGCTCTTAAAAGGGTTATTGCTGAAGACCCAACCTCTCTTCCTGTTTTGCCGCAGTTTCTCTTTAAATTTCATCTCGCTCCTTCCTTTTGAATCCCTTGTTCTCTCTCTCTTTCCTTCTCTCTCACTCTTCCTCTCTCTTTTTCTTGCCCTCTCTCATTCCTGTTTCCCTTCATCTCCTGGCCTCCCTTTTCCCTCTCCTTCTTCCTTTTCCCCTCTGACTGCCTCTATCTCTTTCTCCCTTTCCCTCTCTCTCTCCTCCTCCCTCTCTCTCTCTCTCTCCTGGAAGAGCTCGGCCAGCCTGTGGAACCGGGGACCCCAGTCCTCCACCTCCCCCCCCTCCTTCTCTCCCTCGCTCTCCAGCGAGCTCAGCGACCCCGCCCGCGACCCCTCCCCCTCGAAGCCGTAGATCTGCACCGAGTCGTAGGGCGGCAGGGAGGGGTCAAAGGTCACCTGCGCCAGACGGAGCCTCAGGAACTCGCCCACCCGCACGGCCAGGGAGTTCCCTCCGCCCTGGCCCCGCCCCCCGCCGTACCCCAGCTGCCCCAGCACCCCCCTGTTCTGCCCCGGGAAGGGCAGCAGGTGGGGTAACATATCTCTACGGCCCAGGCCGTACCCCCCCACCCCCACCCTGTCCCCCCAGTCTGGAATAAGCCCCGCCCCCTCAGGGTAAACGCTGCAAGTAGTCCCGGCCAGAGATATCCCTCCCCCCTGTGCCAGCCTGTGGCGGCCCAGCGTCCCCTCCTGCAGCGCCCCCTGCTGGCCAGCGCTGTTACTGCGGCAGAAGCCGGCGGCGGCCTGGCTCTCCCCGCCGCTGCTGTGGCTGCCGTGGGGGAGGGGCGTGGCAGCGAGGCTCCCCGGGAGGGACGGGACCGAGGCGCCGGTGCTGATCCGTGTCGGGGACGGTCCTGCCCTCACGCCCTGGCGGCCCGCGGATTCACACGCCCAGCTGCTGCCGCTGGAACTCCGGACCGCGGCCGGACCGCACCGCGTCAGAACCAGGGAATCAGCCTGGGAGACCAGAGACATGCAGGCTTTACACAGTCTGCACTATACGCTATATACACTATACACTATATACACATTATACAATATACACACACTATACACTATTCACACTATACAATATACACTATACACACAGTATGCACTAC
>CM045886.1:69918237-69930737 GCA_025169545.1 Anguilla japonica | reverse complement strand
TCATGTCACTTGTATTTGTCTTTGTCCTAATACTGTAGCTTACTCTTCTGCCTAGTTGGCTTTGCAGAGGTTAGGTTAGAATAGTGTTCACTGTGTGAACTGTGTTCTTAGCTAGAAATAGCTGTACAAAATAAGTATTATACCTTTCTGAACTTGTGTTCAGCAGTTGCCTACAACCATGATATGCACTTTTGTACGTCGCTTTGGATAAAAGCGTCTGCGAAATAAATGTAATGTAATAATGTAATGTAATGTGTGTGCAGGGGGACAGTAGTGTAGCTGCAATGCCACAGACGGTCTGTAGGGGGGCAGTAGTGTGGCTGTACTGCAGCTTGGCCTACTTGTCCCCCCTGGGACAGACTGTCTCATTAATCAGCTGGTGAAAACAGCCCCCTAATGACACCTGCTCTTCCTGGACGGATAAATGAGAGTGACACCAGCAGGACAGGAGACAACAGCCAACCCTACCCGCACAGTGACACCTGGTGGCCAAATAGGGTAGCTGCCAGTATTACCACACTCCTTGAGACTGCAACTCACAGAGCATAGCAGCTCAACTCAAACACACTTTCATTTACAGGCATGTACCATTCATACATTCTGCCCTAATGTTCCCAAACAGGGGGCCTCACCTGCTTTTACATCTCCGAGCACCTGCTCCACTCCTATAGGATTACGGAAAAAAACGTAGCAAAAAAACTAACTGCTAAAAGTAAAACCAACTGACAAAAGCCAACTGACACAACCCAACTGACACAACCCAACTGACAAACCCAACTGATAAAACCCAACTGACAAAAGCCAACTGACAAACCCAACTGCTAAAACCCAACTGACAAACCCACTGCTAAAACCCAACTGAAACTCAGCGGGCCAGTGAAACGTGTTGAACACGGCGGGTGACTGTGTTGAACACGGCGGGTAACTGTGTTGAACACGGCGGGTGACTGTGTTGAACACGGCGGGTGACTGTGTTGAACACGGTGGGTGACTGTGTTGAACACGGTGGGTGACTGTGTTGAACACGGTGGGTGACTGTGTTGAACACGGCGGGTGACTGTGTTGAACACGGTGGGTGACTGTGTTGAACACGGCGGGTGACTGTGTGTTGAACACGGCGGGGGTAACTGTGTTGAACACGGCGGGTAACTGTGTTGAACACGGCGGGTGACTGTGTTGAACACGGCGGGTAACTGTGTTGAACACGGTGGGTGACTGTGTTGAACACGGCGGGTGACTGTGTTGAACACGGCGGGTAACTGTGTTGAACACGGCGGGTAACTGTGTTGAACACGGCGGGTAACTGTGTTGAACACGGCGGGTGACTGTGTTGAACACGGCGGGTAACTGTGTTGGTGCTAAATACTCGCGTGCCTGTCTTAGTCTTTGTGTGGGTTTAACAGGGCGCAGCTCAAAAGCGTGCTCCTAATTTTCCGCTTTGTTTATTTTAATTCTATGAAATAATGGGGAGGCGAAGGGGGGGGGGGGGGGGGCATATTTCAATTTTCCATTAGTTGCACGTGAACTGTCTCAGCATAAAATCCTGTGTCTCCACCAGGTAAGACACGACAGGCTGTTATCCTGCTCCAGTACAGACCACAAATCCCAGCATGCATCTGCCTCTCTGGTCTGAATGGCTGAGAGAACATATGTTTAGGCACACAACATGCACACACAACTAGATTCACATACATGAACAAAGAGTGTGAGCGACAAACTTTGATTAAGTGTATTAGTGTATTATCCATTGTATATTAGTATACATGTACGTGTGTGTGTATTAGGATGTGTTTGTGTGTGTATTAGCATACAAGTGTGTCTCTATTAGGATATGTGTGAGTATTAGTATGCCTGTATTTGTGTGTGTGTGTGAGTGTGTGTGTCTGCATGTGGGTCCTCCTTTCTCTCTCCCCCTCTCTTCTCTCTCACCTTGTTCAGCGTGATGATAGCCTCTTGGTTCAGTCCGGTGATGTTGAAGGTGTCCCCCACGTTGCCCTCCAGGATGGTATATTCCAGCTTGGCATTGTCCCCCAGATCTGCATCTGTTGCCGAGAGACGTCCAACCTCTGCCCCCGGCACGGCCAGCTCAGACAGAGAGAAGGACCACGCGCCTGAGAGAGGAGCAAAGCACCACAACACGGAGAAACTCTACACTTCATTTCATTCATCACTGTCTCTAACACCAGAGTAACTCTCTCTAACACCAGAGTTACTGTCTCTAACACCAGAGTTACTCTCTCTTACACCAGAGTTACTCTCTCTAATACCAGAGTTACTCTCTCTTACACCAGAGTTACTCTCTCTTACACCAGAGTGACTCTCTCTAACACCAGAGTGACTCTCTCTTACACCAGAGTTACTCTCTCTAACACCAGAGTTACTGTCTCTAACACCAGAGTTACTCTCTCTAACACCAGAGTTACTCTCTCTAACACCAGAGTTACTCTCTCTAACACCAGAGTGACTCTCTCTAACACCAGAGTTACTCTCTCTAACACCAGAGTTACTCTCTCTTACACCAGAGTTACTCTCTCTAACACCAGAGTTACTCTCTCTTACACCAGAGTTACTCTCTCTAACACCAGAGTGACTCTCTCTAACACCAGAGTTACTCTCTCTAACACCAGAGTTACTCTCTCTTACACCAGAGTTACTCTCTCTAACACCAGAGTTACTCTCTCTTACACCAGAGTTACTCTCTCTTACACCAGAGTTACTCCCTCTTACACCAGAGTTACTTTCTTTAACACCAGAGTTACTGTCTCTTACACCAGAGTTACTCTCTCTAACACCAGAGTTACTCTCTCTAACACCAGAGTTACTCTCTCTAACACCAGAGTTACTCTCTCTTACATCAGAGTGACTCTCTCTAACACCAGAGTTACTCTCTCTAACACCAGAGTAACTGTCTCTAACACCAGAGTTACTCTCTCTAACACCAGAGTAACTCTCTCTTACACCAGAGTTACTGTCTCTTACACCAGAGTTACTCCCTCTAACACCAGAGTTACTCTCTCTAACACCAGAGTTACTTTCTTTAACACCAGAGTTATTCTCTCTAAAATCAGAGTTACCCTGAAAAATGACTGAATCTATGCCCATGTGTTTCTTTCAGCGAGAATGTGTGTGTATTTGCATGTATTTATGTGTATGCCTGTCTCTCTCATGGCCTAAATATATATGAATTACTATTATCACTTACTCATAACAAACACAGGACGAAAAGAAATGATATCTGAAGAAAATCATGTTTTCAACGTACAAAAATGCCAAGTTACTCACATATTACTTGAAATAATGTAGGAAACTAAGACAGCCAATATCGTTGCTTGTAAATTGGCATAATCTTGATATCAATGCTTTTAATGGCAGGCCTAGTTTGAATGAATGACTTACAGACAGTGCTTTATGTGTATGAGTAACCTTTAGCATTTTTGTACGTTTAAAATGTGCTTTCCTACAGATTTGAATTACCACAAAGATGGTTAAATTCACTCCTTTCAATTACAGAAAACAGTTGGAGAGAGCAGTTTATAATGGAAAACAAACAGTTTTTCATCAGCAGCAGAATGATTTCAGGTGAAGAGCAGGAGGGCTGAGCTTCATCACTAAACACAATCAGGTAAAAAGAAATTAAGCAATAAATACTCATTTAAATCTGCTTGCTTGTTAATTATGCGGAAACATGCTAAACCACTTCCAGGATGGTTTATCAAATTAAGGTCTTTAGACCTGAACTTCCTGGTCCACATACTGCTCTCGGGCCAGTTCCAAACCTTTGCCAATTCCAATTCAATTTTTCCATAGGAGACGATGTACTTTCCTGGTGTTAATAATTGATATAATTCATACAGCAGACAAGGACCCCACATCTGCTCAGTGTCTACCCCAGCCAGAGAGTCTTTTCTGAACGTGTTTACACAAAACCTCTTTATCACACAAACGGCTGCCATTTCCACTGAATTATTAACCAGGCCCCCGAGAAACATCTCCAAAGCAGCAGGGCTCAAATACAAGGGGTCTTGTTCAATGTGGTACACAACATGTAACTACAACCACCTGTAAACTTATCTGTGTGTGTGTGTGTGTGTGTGTGTGTGCGTGTGTGTGTGTGTGCGTGCGTGTGTGTGTGTGTGCGTGCGTGTGTGTGTGTGTGTGCATGCGTGTGTGTGTGTGTGTGCGTGCGTGCGTGCGTGTGTGTGTATGTGAATGAGAGTGTGTACGTGTGCATGTGAGTGACAGTGTATATATGTGAGAATGTGTATGTAAGAAATGTACTTGTGACCTTAGCATGACCTTGACCTAAACTGAAAAAAAAAAAAAAAAAATCCCGAAAATTGAACCAGAAACTCTGGATCACTTCCCTACCAGACAAAAAAAGCTTCCTTCCATGAGTTTATTTGCAAACAAAATAAAATCCAGCAAGTGTCTAAATTCATATATTTAAGACAAAAATAAACATGCAAGCTATAAAATTTTATTTGCACACTTATCACTTCAAGACAGAAATGGCGGGTCATTCTTACTGTTCACATATTTTTTATGTTGATGCTTATAAAATAAAAAATCAGTGTAAAAAATAATAGTGTTGGCAACAATATATTTGAGAGAGAAATAGATTTATGCTAAAATATTCTGCACCCAGGTTACTCTGCCAATCAGACACGCAGGAGTCCAGTTCACTGCCTGCATTCAAACTCAGAAACTGCAGAAAAATATCCCACAAATGAACCAAGGAAGGTGTGTGAAAATGAGGAGAGAGAAGGAGAAAAGGAGGACAGAAAGAGAGAGAGAGAGAGGGAGTGAGAGAGGAGGAGTGAGTTATCTTTGTGCCCTTCCCAGTGCAGGGCTGTCCGTTTGTTTTTGGACTGGAATATAAAACCTGAAGGGCTGCAGGGATCATTTAAAAAAAAAAAAAAAAGAAAAAAGGAAAAGAAAATCTGTCTAGCGGGAGGAAGTGGGGTCTGGGACGGACGCGGTCAGAATGCAATCAGCGTGCGCGGGAAGGGGGGGGGCGGGGGGCTGCCGTGGCGACGGCTTCCTTCAGCCTGTGATATCGGGGGGGGGGGGGGGGGGGGGGGGGGGGCGTGGGCCTTGGGGGACGCGGTAGAGGACAGAACGGGCCGCTGTATTCTCATTGGCTGACTGGAGAGACGCGAACCAGACTAAAGAGTGGCTGACACAGCTGAGACTCCGCCTCTTTTCATATTTTCATATATAAATCCATGATTAAACGAACGGCAGCAAAGTGTGGGGTCCGCTTACAAAGCAGGATTTGGCAAATCGGGATAAACGGCCAACTGAAACCCTGCATGCAGAGGCCTGTAAAAACATCCTCCATGTGCAGACAGACACACCAAACAACGCACGCAGGACAGAATTAGGCCAATATCCACCACTGCTCATTAACATCCAAAAACAGCCAATAAGTTCTGAAATGCCGAGAGCTGAGCCCAGAGAAGAGCCCCCTCAACCAGCTGGTCCTGAGGCCCAGTTCACTAACCCCCTCTAACACCATCCAGCCTCAGGACAACCCCATGCCAAACAATCACATTAGGAATCAACCAAACCATAACACAGCAAAAAAAATTGACATTACCTATTGGGAAACTCAACAACAAATCTTTAAAAATTGGCGTGTTATTTGGCTCTAAACCAAGAATACACTGTGGCAGACTATCTGACCACAGAGAAAAACCACAAGCTAAGGAAAACACTGACGAAGTAAAGACTCAGTGAGCACAGCCTAGCGACAGAGATAGGTCAACACAGGCAGACCTGGCTGCCCAGGGAGGAGAGGCTGTGTTCCCACATAGAGTAGGTAGAGACAGCTACATTTCCTCAATAATTGTGATAAATACAGAAAAATGTGTATGTGTGCGTGTGTGTGTGTTGTGTGTCAGCAAGATCAGTGGGTATAAGGATGAATGGTGTGTGTGTGTATGTGTGTGTGCGCGTATGTGTGTGTGTGTGTGTGTGTGTGTGTGTGAGCAAGAGCAGAGTGTGAGTATAAGGATGAATGGTGTGTGTGTGTACGTGTGTGTGTGTGCGTCAGAACTGCCTAATCGAAAGGTGATTTGGGGATGCTTGCTAGGTGGTTTGAGCTGTGCTGAGATTGCAAATTGAGTTTAAACACCTGTGGTGCTACAAGATCAATTTGAACCTTAAATATCCCCTGAACACTGCTGTTTCAGCTGTTGCCCAACGCCCACCATGGCCCCAAACCTCTCCCAAGCCCCGCCCCCAACCTCTACAAGCCCCACCCCCAAACTCTCCCAAGCCCCATCCCCAACCTCTACAAGCCCCACCCCCAAACTCTCCCAAACCCCGTACCAACCTCTTCAAGCCTCATGTCCCAACCTCTCCCAAGCCCCGTCCAAACCTCTCCAAGCCCCACCCCCAAACTCTCCCAAGCCCCATCCCCAACCCCAAGCCCCACCCCCAAACCTCCCAAGCCCCATCCCCAACCTTACAAAACCTCCCAAAACGTCCAAACCTCTCCAAGCCACGCCCCAACCTCTCCAAAGCCCCACCCCATGCTGTGGGATGGAGGGAGGAGGAGAAGGGAGGAGAGGTGGAGGAGGAAAGAAAGGAGGAGATGAAGCACAAAGAGAGGAAGAGGTGGGAGAAAAAAAAGTGAATGGTCGGTGCTCACGCTGCCCCCTAGAGGAAGCAGGAAGCACAGCGGTGTGGGTTAGGGTTTGGGATAGGCTCTCTGACAGCTCAGATGCCTGAGGCCAGAGTTTAAGATGCAGGGAGGATGTTTAATGCATGCAGGGTAATTACAGCCTTGAGTGCAGGCACAGCCAAGCGTTCTCTCAGAGTTGTGTCAACGTTGTAGGAATATTGCACTGACTCATTTATCCAGCGGAGGGCGACCACAAGATTCGCAGCACGTATGTGCTTCTGCTCAACCAATAGGAGACGCCCAGACTCAGTAAGCAAGGAGGTGATTGGCTGAAACGCCTTTAACCTTGTTTGCCTTTCGCGATCTCTGTCTAAATGCACAGAATCGGATGTGCCCCACATTTTGAACCATGTGACAGTGTAACTGCAGGAACAAAGAGCCAGTAGTCACTCTCTATTCCACCCTCTACTGCACACACACACACATGCACACGCACACTAACACACACACACACACACTAAAGGAAAAATTACTGCCTTTATCATCCTCTCTCCCTCTGCACCCCCCCCCCCCTCTCTCTCTCTCTCTCCCTCTCTGCCATTCCCTTTCTCTCACTTTCCTCTCACTTGCCAAGGACAAATTAGGTACTGTCCCAGGAAAGATTATTCTCCCTCTCTGTCTTTCTCTGTCTGTCTTTCCTCCTCTCCCTTTCTCTCTCAGTGGAAATAAATTAGTAATATTTATGATCAAAGATTGCAGATCACTCCTCTTATCTCTCTCTCTCTCTCTCTCTCTCTCTCTCTCCCTCTCTCTCACACACTGAGACAATGATCAGTACCTGTTCCTGTCTGCCTGAGTAATCGTCTGTCAGCCGTTCTGCTTGGTTTGAACTACAGAGAAGGGAGCTAGGCATTGCCAAACCAGAGTCTGGGCTCCAAACCACTCACACCCGGCCAGTCCTGGCCTTCCAAAAGCGATACAGCTTTGTTTCCAGACCCAAAAACCGCAGTTTCACCTCATCTGACCACAGAAACCTCCAGTTACTGCATCTGTTGCAGATTCAATTTTGTATTTTTGATTTTTTTTTAAACTACTGAGCAATTTCAAATCTTTCATATATATACATACACATATATATATATAATTATTATTATTATTTTATTTTAATTGAATTGAAATAACATGTGAGGAGAAATTCCTGTCAGGTATCAGTCCCCTTCGCCTGACGTCCTGCTTCCTGTCCCTCAGAGGAAATGAAGGCGTAGCGTTCAGGATCAAAGCTGAAGATCTCTCATCTCGGCCCGTGGCGGTCTGAGAGAGCCCTCCTGGTACAGCAGCGTACCGCCATCAGGCGAAACTCCGCCCACCAGACGCATCCCCCCCACGGTGCGGAGCAGCCGAGCAGCGAGGGGTGTGACTGACCCCCCCCCCCCCCCCCCCCGCGCACGCCAGGGGGAGGTGGGGAGACAGGGCAGGTACCTCACCTGGTCCCTTTACATAACCAGGTGGGCTGGCTGAGAAATCTCATTTGCAGCAAAGACCCGGGGAACCGAAGTGCGCAGGCCCAGGGGCCAGAACAGCGGCAGAAGACACTGTAGTTCTCAATCACAGCAGAGCAAACCTATCGGCTATTTTCAGTGGACTCCCTGGACTACTGTTCCCATGATGCACCTTGCCTTGTTGACAGAGCTCCTTGGAGAGTGAGGCTGAGATAAGCCTGCTAATAGAAAAGGTCCCATTTCACAACAGTCCTAGACTTAGTGTACACTAGAGACTTAGTGTATGCTAGGGACTTAATGTATACTAGAGACTTAGTGTACACTAGACACTTAGTGTATGCTAAGGACTTAATGTATACTAGAGACTTAGTGTACACTAGAGACTTACAGTATATTAGTCACTTAGTGTATACTAGAGAGCTGTATCATTCCCAACAAGCACTGGAATACACACACGCACAGACACACACAGACACACACGCACGCACGCACGCACGCACGCACGCACGCACACACACAGACACACACACGCACACACACACATGCACACACACGCACACACACACACACACACACACACACACACTCAGCAGTGGAAACACTGACTCTGGGTGAAGCGGGGTGGGTTGTCGTTGACGTCGCTTAGGCGCACGGTGACGGTGGTCGTCCCTGACAGCCCCCCCAGGTGGCCCCCCATGTCCTTGGCCTGCAGCACCACCAGGTGCTGATCCTGGGTCTCCCGGTCCATGTCTGGCACCGCCGTACGCACAATCCCTAACACAATAACACAAACACACAGTAAAACCACACGGCATGCACACACACACACACACACACACACACACACACACGCATACACGCATACACGCACACACACACACACACACACATACATGCACACACACTCACACATGCATACACGCGCACACACACACACACACACACACGCACACACAAACGCACACACGCACACACACACACACACACGAACGCACACACACACACACCTGTCTGAGGATCAACAGAGAAGTACTCTTGGCCCTGGACCAGTGTGTACACCAGCCTGGCACTGTTCCCATAGGTAGGGTCATCTGCATCTGTCGCTGTCACCTGGATTATAGATGTGCCTGAGAGAGAGAGCGAGAGAGGAAGAAGAGGGAGAGAAAGAGCGAAAGAGGAAGGAGAGGGAAAGAGTGAGGAAGGAGAGAGAAAATTGATAAGCCTGCATTGACATGCCCACGACCTGGTCCTGATCCCTCCAAGCAGAAGAACAGGCTGCAGTAGGGCTAGCCTGGCTCTGCCAGAGCAGTGCTGTCAAACGTGGGCCCCGGCAGCTGTATCTGGAGCAGTGCTGTCAGACCTGGGCCCCGGCAGCTGTATCTGGAGCAGTGCTGTCAGACCAGGGCCCCGGCAGCTGTATCTGGAGCAGTGCAGTCAAACGTGGGCCCCAGCAGCTGTATCTGGATGAGGCCAATGTTACGGGCCTCAAGGGGGAAAAATGCGTATCTCAGAGGACCAGGAGCCCCTGCAGGTCTGGGACCTGATCTTTTGGCTGCAAAAGGGATTTAAAAGGACCTCAATATGTGCAGAATGGAAAATCATGTGGAGCTGCTCTTTATTCAACCCCAATAAAGATTTGCCTGAAAATATATGGTAGTAGACTCCTCAGCCCAAACTCCTGAATCTCAGTGAAATATAAGGCTCACTCTTAACCAGCAAACCATGGCCAGAAAACATTGTTTCCATGCACAGTACACAAAAGCATGTCTAGATACAACAGAGTGGTGACAGCTTGCATATAATTTATAAGCACAAGCGAAGGGTCCCCTCAAATCACCCTGCTCAAAGGGACCGGAAGATTGGCCACGTAAATCAAAGAGAAAACTAAAATTGAAAGTTCCCATCCGGAGTTCAGTAAACAAAAATAAAATAAAATGCTGAAACTCCCCAAGCAAAGTGTGTAGAACCACATCAGGCCATTTGCCCCTAACTTCTGATCTCATGTGACAGAGGCAGACCAGCATGATTCTGGAGATCAGCCGGGGAATCATTTTTGCGAAACAAAAAAAAGGTATTCCTGTTTTTCTGGTTTTCGCAAACCAGCTCTTCTAAAGGATTCAATTCCGGTTCTCCGATTACTTCTGGAAAATGTCCATTGTGACATGTTATATTGCAGCCTGTCTATAAGTAGAGCAATAAAAAAAAATCAAGACTGATTGATTGATTGATTGACGCAGACAGAGCCACGCATAGGGAGGAAGAGCAGGGAGCAGCAGTTTGGCCACACAGTGCTAAAACTCTCTGCGCAAGTGTAAACAAAATAAATAAAAACAAATGAACCTCCAGAATGGGACAGGATTGATCAGACAGCCACACGGTGAAATAAAGGAAGACGTTAGAGACATGACTGTGGGCCTGCAGGGGGATTAACTCTCCAGCTCAATATTACGACAGAGTGAACGATTCCTGAGGAAGATCGATGAAGCAAATACTCACGAGTGCCAGAGTTACTAAGCCTTAGCCGAAGAGTAAAATATGGACAAACCACCATCATTCAATGCACTGCCTGTCCATATTTACACAGCTGGCATTTAAAGCACAGTCTGTTAAAGAGCTGTTGGCTGCCTCATTCTGTAAAAGAGCCACAGTCTGGTATCTGTTAAGGCTCTGTTCCAGTGTGTGGATGGGCCCCATGGTCTGGTATCTGTTAAGCCTCTGTTCCAGTGTGTGGATGGGCCCCATGGTCTGGTATCTGTTAAGGCTCTGTTCCAGTGTGTGGATGGGCCCCATGGTCTGGTATCTGTTAAGCCTCTGTTCCAGTGTGTGGATGGGCCCCATGGTCTGGTGTCTGTTTAGGCTCTGTTCTAGTGTGTGGATGGGCCCCATGGTTTGGTATCTGTTAAGCCTCTGTACCAGTGTGTGGATGGGCCCCATGGTCTGGTATCTGTTAAGGCTCTGTTCCAGTGTGTGGATGGGCCCCGTGGTCTGGTATCTGTTAAGGCTCTGTTCCAGTGTGTGGATGGGCCCCGTGGTCTGGTATCTGTTAAGGCTCTGTTCCAGTGTGTGGATGGGCCCCATGGTCTGGTATCTGAGAGGACAGCATGTTTGTCAGCGCTCTTGCACACTGACAGCAAGGCTGCAGCTATGTGTGCTGTGGGTGAACGTGACTGAGAATCCAAACTGGGGGCGTGGGGGGGGGAGGAGTGGAAAGAAAACAAGGCGTTTCACTAAAGGAAATTTGACGGAAATCGCAGCCAGTTTGGGCGCAATGCGTATGTGTGTGGGGGGGCGGTGCGCACACCAACGCGCGGCAACTCGCCCAAACGATCTATCAAAGGTGCGTGAATTTTTCCCAGCATGCCCCTGGACGGGGGCTCGGGGTTCTGGCCCGTGGCTGCTGTGCGCCCAGGCTGGCGGGACGGTCACACCCCCCGATGGGCAGCGCGTTTTTAACAGAACAAAGCAGCGCCAAAGCCCACGGGCTCGTAAATTAGGCTCCGGTGCGGATGCCGGATGATTCCGCAGCGTCGCTGCCACGGCTCGGGTTCGACTGCAGCTTTCCTCATCTTCTGCTCAGGTGGAGGCTCTCTGGCTGCTCAGGTGGCGGCTCTCTGGCTGCTCAGGTGGCGGCTCTCTGGCTGCTCAGGTGGAGGCTCTCTGGCTGCTCAGGTGGCGGCTCTCTGGCTGCTCAGGTGGCTGCTCTCTGGCTGCTCAGGTGGAGGCTCTCTGGCTGCTCAGGTGGCTGCTCTCTGGCTGCTCAGGTGGCTGCTCTCTGGCTGCTCAGGTGGAGGCTCTCTGGCTGCTCAGGTGGAGGCTCTCTGGCTGCTCAGGTGGCTGCTCTCTGGCTGCTCAGGTGGAGGCTCTCTGGCTGCTCAGGTGGCTGCTCTCTGGCTGCTCAGGTGGAGGCTCTCTGGCTGCTCAGGTGGCTGCTCTCTGGCTGCTCAGGTGGCTGCTCTCTGGCTGCTCAGGTGGAGGCTCTCTGGCTGCTCAGGTGGCGGCTCTCTGGCTGCTCAGATGGAGACTCTCTGGCTGCTCAGGTGGCTGCTCTCTGGCTGCTCGGGTGGCTGCTCTCTGGCTGCTCAGGTGGCTGCTCTCTGTCTGCTCAGGTGGAGGCTCTCTGGCTGCTCAGGTGGAGGCTCTCTGGCTGCTCAGGTGGCTGCTCTCTGGCTGCTCAGGTGGAGGCTCTCTGGCTGCTCAGGTGGCTGCTCTCTGGCTGCTCAGGTGGAGGCTCTCTGGCTGCTCAGGTGGCTACTCTCTGGCTGCTCAGGTGGAGGCTCTCTGGCTGCTCAGGTGGAGGCTCTCTGGCTGCTCAGGTGGCTGCTCTCTGGCTGCTCAGGTGGAGGCTCTCTGGCTGCTCAGGTGGCTGCTCTCTG
>CM045886.1:69908237-69913237 GCA_025169545.1 Anguilla japonica | reverse complement strand
TACCTTAAATGTTATGGGTGCCTGCTGGGCGTTTATAATTTTATTACAGCTCATATATCTATGGGGTCATAAAGGGCTTAAATTTGGGAGGGGGGAGGGGACTGGGAAGAAGGCTACCTGAAGCGGGGCGGGGGGGGGCAGAGATGAGGAGAGTGAAAGATCAGAGTTTGCAGTCATTCCTCACAAACAGAAAAATAAAAAGTTCGCAGAACTGCAGCTAACATTCGCTAACGTTCACCTTGTTTGAACGCGCACCTGACCACAACTGAAAGGTTAGCAGCCTGAACAGCCCCACCCTACATGGAAATGGGGAGTGCTGGGGCTACCACAGCCCCCTCGTCTGGAAAAGGGGCCGGTGTGGGGGTGCGGGACAATGTAATAACTGCCCCGAAACAAAATACATATCCAATCTAAATATAATTTGTGATTCCTTGCTAATTGTGTCAATTCCAACACACGCTCACACACACACACACACACATACATACATACATACAAACACACATACACACAGGGAGATAGAGTGACAGAGTGGGAAGAGAGAGAAAGATAGAGAGAGAGGGACCGAGAGAGAGATAGAGAGAGCCAGAGAGAGAAAGATAGAGGGAGAGGGACAGAGAGAGATAGAGAGAGCCAGAGAGAGAAAGATAGAGGGAGAGGGACAGAGAGAGATAGAGAGAGCGAGAGAGAAAGATAGAGGGAGAGGGACAGAGAGAGATAGAGAAAGAGAGATAGAGTGAGAGAGAGAGAGGGAGAGGGACAGAGAGAGAGAGAGAGTGAGAGATAGAGGGAGAGGGACAGAGAGAGATAGAGAGAGATAGAGAAAGAGATAGAGGGAGAGAGAGAGATAGAGATAGAGAGAGAGAGAGAGAAAGAGGGAGAGGGACAGAGAGAGAGAGAGTGAGAGATAGAGGGAGAGGGACAGAGAGAGAGAGAGAAAGAGGGAGAGGGACAGAGAGAGACAGAGAGAGTGAGAGAGAGAGGGAGAGGGACAGAGAGAGATAGAGAAAGAGAGATAGAGGGAGAGAGAGAGAGAGATAGATGAGTGAGCCGGAGAGGTGTCTCCTTTGCGTGAGACTCTGCTGATCTTATGCTATCGGCTGCCGGTCATTCTTCAGCCCTGGAATATTAGACGTTATTATGACCCGTGAAACATTTCACACTCCATTGTCACCAGCGCACAAAACCACAAAACACACCGCACGGGAGGACCAGCCACGTGGGGTCCTGCCTCAGAAACGGCCATTTTGATTCCCGTCCCCCACCAAACACGGAATAAAGGGAGGGCAGGTCCTGGGTAAATCTGCTGTTCCTTTCATCGGCTGATGAAAGCTGCTATTATCTGACTTCACATGGCAGTACCACAGCTTTTTAGTGGGGGGGGGGGGGGGGGGGGGGGGGGGCACAGCTGATACAGGGGGGGGTGGGGAGGAACACAGCTTTTAGTGGGGGGGGGCTGGTCAGCTGGTGAGGTCGGGAAGGCAGTTTTTACAGAGGGGGGAGGGGAAGGCAGCTCTAACAGTGGGGGGGGGGGGGGGGGGTGGCTGTGGGGGGGGCAGAAGCAAGCTGGTTGCCCGTATGTGTGCCAGCATGTGGCCACTGGGGCAGTTCTGTAGGGGAGGTGGGAAGAGGGAAGGAGCAGGGGGCGGGGGGCAGGGGTGGGGGGGCTCACTGGCATTAAACTGGTGCCCAGGAGCACAACACGCGTGTGTGTGTGTGTGTGTGTGTGTGTGAGAGTGTGTGTGTGTGTGTGTGTGTGTGTGTGTGTGTGTGTGTGTGTGTGTGTGTGTGTGTGTGTGTGTGTGTGTGTGTTGGGAGGGGCTAGTCTGCTATAATCCAGAACTCAAGATTAGTGGCCAGGCACCTGAATAACAAGCTTTGAGAGAGAGCGAGAGAGAGAGAGAGAGAGAAAGGAGGGGGGTTGTGCAAGATAATAACAATAATAATAATAATAATAATAACGTTGACTTGTACATTGAAACATTTTAATTGAATAACCCATTTGAATGAATCTAAAAACTGAACTGATTCAGGAATATATGTGTAAAAAACTGTAAAATTTTTGGTTTATCCAACGTCCAATGAAGTTTTTTTTTCCAGTGGAAAATCACAGCTGGTAACAAACAGCGGTGATGCGGGAAACACTGTATTAATTAGTCACGCATGCGCTAGTGCATATATTATTATTATTTTCCTGTTGGAGTTTTGAGGTCTCCTATAAGTGATGTGTGGCTGCGTTTGTGAAACTGCTTTCGCCTTCCGGGCCGAACTTCACATTTCACAGCCCTCCCATCACAGTTTAAGCTTCGCATTAAGCTCTGGCTGCTGTCAGGCTTTTTGAGCGCTTGAGTGTTTTCGTTTTTTAAATTTAGCTTTTTAAAATGGCAGGTAAATCCACAGCAGTCATTCTGAGTGAAGAGATCTGAGATGGAAAAGCTGAAGAAAAGAGAGGGGAGGGAAATAAAGAGAAAATTATAAAAGAGAAAATCAATGAATCTAAATCAAAATTCTGAATAGTGTTCGAAAACCCAAAGAGAATTATTTTCTCGTTTCGATAATCCTTCCGAAGAAATCAAAGCAATGAATGGGCTGCTTGCCCCGAACACCAGGAGCCTCCTCATAACTTTCCCAAAAAGAAATCTGCTGCATTTCTTAAAAAAAGAAATCATTACTGCCTGCATTGGCAATACCACCCTTGCTGTTATTGATGTCATTGTTGGAATACAATAGCTTTTTCTTTTGTGTGTCTTTTTTGTCAACACTTCGCTTTATAATACATCAAGTTGTTAGTTTTTGTTCACTACATCAAAATAATTTAATGCCTTAGGCCTGTCTGTTCCTGTTTCTACTTATTTGGTCTGCTTTTGTCTGTAATGACGTACACTCATGCTGAATTCTGACACAGTGTGACCCCCCCCCCCCCCCCTTTATTTCCGCCTGCGTTGTTTTTGTTTTAATCGAATCTGAATGGAGCGGCAGTGAACCGGAGAGGGTTAACGAGTGCTGAGTTGCACCTGCGTCGAGTTCCCCCCCTACCCCCCTACCCCCCACCCGTCCACACCCCCCACCCCTCCACCCCCCCCCCCCCCCGGCTCGAGCATCACGCCGCAATTTTGTTCCCACGCTCAGCGCTCCCTCCTTCGGCTCCGCAGAGGGTTGTAATGAAACGGTATTTAACTCCCCTCCTCGCTCTCTCTCCCGTTCTCCCCCGCTCCTCGCTCTCCTCTCACCTCCCTCGGTTCTCCCCCCCCCCCCCTCGTTTCTCTCTCCCCCCTTCCCTCATTTTCTTCTCTCCTCTCCCTCCCCCCCCTCGCTCTCTCTCCCGTTCTCTCTCAGCTCCCCGTTCTCTCTCCCCCCTCGTTCTCTCTCCCGCTCCCTCATTCTCTCTCTCCCCCCCTCGTTCTCTCTCCCGCTCCCTCATTCTCTCCCCCCCCCTCGTTCTCTCTCCCACTCCCTCGTTCTCTCTCCCCCCCCCTCGTTCTCTCTCCCATTCCCTCGCTCTCTCTCCCACTCCCTCGCTCTCTCTCCCACTCGTTCTCTCCCTCCTCTTTAATTGCGCTTGGACTCCAGCTGCTAGCCAGGCTGCTGGCTAAACGGGTTCAGCCGTGAGGACTCGATTGGCCCTGTCCCTAAAAACAAAGCAGCGCGCGATAAAAATAAACACTCAGAAATCACTACTGCTGAGGAGCCCAGCAGGCCTTATGCCCCCACCCTCCCCGATTTCTGCTTTCTTCATTTCTGGCTGCAGTGTGTGTGTGTGTGTGTGTGTATGTGTGTGTGTGTGAGAGAGAGTGTGTGTGTCTGTTAGTGAGTGTGTGTGTGAGAGAGTGTGTGTGTGTGTGTGTCTGTTAGTGTGTGAGTGTGTGTGTGAGAGAGTGTGCATGTGTGTGTGTGTGTGTGTGTCTGTTAGTGTGTGTGTGTGTGAGAGAGAGTGTGTGTGTCTGTTAGTGTGTGAGTGTGTGTGTGAGAGAGTGTGTGTGTGTGTGTTAGTATGTGTGTATGAAAGTGCGCACGTGTGTGTGTACGTGTGAGTGTGTGAGAGAGTGTGTGCGCGCACGTGTGAATTGCAATGTGAGTAATTGCGTCCGGTTGGCTGTAGAATCTCTTAATGGGGTAAAGGGATGAGATGAAGATGGCGGCGGGGGAGAGACAGCTGAGGGGGGAGAGATACCGCTGCTGGGAGAGACAGCTGAGGGGGGAGAGATACCGCTGCTGGGAGAGATACCGCTGCTGAGGGGGGAGAGATACCGCTGCTGGGAGAGATACCGCTGCTGGGAGAGATACCGCTGCTGAGGGGAGAGAGATACCGCTGCTGGGAGAGATACCGCTGCTGGGAGAGATACCGCTGCTGAGAGAGATACCGCTGCTGAGGGGGGAGAGATACCGCTGCTGGGAGAGATACCGCTGCTGAGGGGGGAGAGATACCGCTGCTGAGAGAGATACCGCTGCTGAGGGGGGAGAGATACCGCTGCTGGGAGAGATACCACTGCTGAGGGGGGAGAGATACCGCTGCTGGGAGAGATACCGCTGCTGGGAGAGACACCGCTGCTGAGGGGGGAGAGATACCGCTGCTGAGAGAGACACCGCTGCTGAGGGGGGGAGAGATACCGCTGCTGGGAGAGATACCGCTGCTGAGGGGGGGAGAGATAACCGCTGCTGGGAGAGATACCGCTGCTGAGGGGGAGAGAGATACCGCTGCTGGAGAGATACCGCTGCTGAGGGGGGGGAGAGATACCGCTGCTGGGAGAGATACCGCTGCTGAGGGGGGAGAGATACCGCTGCTGGGAGAGATACCGCTGCTGGGGGGGAGAGATACCGCTGCTGATAGAGAGATACCGCTGCTGAGGGGGGAGAGAGAGAGATACCGCTGCTGGAGAGATACCGCTGCTGAGGGGGGGAGAGAGACAGCTGCTGGGGGGAGAGATACCGCTGCTGGGAGAGATACCGCTGCTGAGGGGGGAGAGATACCGCTGCTGGGAGAGGCTGGAGAGAGATACCGC
>CM045886.1:69900737-69903237 GCA_025169545.1 Anguilla japonica | reverse complement strand
GCAATATAAGTGCTGAATGGAGATACAAGTGTAATGTGACAGTACTACAGGAACAAAGCAGATTGAAGTGATAAGAGCGATCCTACATTAGTCCAGGTACAGCCTGAAGGAATGCATCTTCAGACCATGGGGGAAGATGGGCAATGACCGTGTACATACTACAGGCTCTACCAGGCCTTGAATACAATATGACTTTCACAACAAGGCACCGTGATCTACAGGAGAGTTTAGCGCACAGTGAACTACAGGAGAGTTTAGCGCACAGTGAACTACAGGAGAGTTTAGTGCACAGTGAACTACAGGAGAGTTTAGAGCACAGTGAACTACAGGAGAGTTTAGCGCACAGTGAACTACAGGAGAGTTTAGCGCACAGTGAACTACAGGAGAGTTTAGCGCACAGTGAACTACAGGAGAGTTTAGTGCACAGTGAAACAAAGGAGAGTTTTAGTGTGTGTACAGGAGAGAGAGTGTGTGTGTGAGAGAGAGCACACAGTACAGGAGAGTGTGTGTGTGTGTGTGTGAGAGAGTGTGTGTGTGAGAGAGAGAGTGTGTGTGTGTGTGTGTGTGAGAGAGTGTGTTCTTACCCTGCCTATGAGGACAGGTTCTGGGCCGCTGTACTCCTCGATCACGAAGAACTGGTTCCAGATCCAGCTGCGCCTGCTCCTGCTCCGGGTCTCCTCCCCTTCCTGGCCCCGCCCTTCCCCCGCCTCCTGGAACACCAGGCCCCGCCCCCTGGCCCCGCCCACAGGCCCCCCTGGCTCCATGCTCGGTCCTGGCTGTAGCTTCAGGAAGTGGCCGCCCCGAGCCGTCGTCTCGCTGCGGGGGACGCTTTCGGGGCCCCCCTTCCCTCCGGGTCCCAGGACCGGGCCGCCGCTGACGTCCCTGTGGGCGGGGGCGGCCCGACCCGAGTCCGGATCTTTCTCTGGGCCGGGAGCCGAGAGCGCGGTTTGAGGGTCCGGATCCAGTCCCCGCTGCGCAGACCCAGCTCTGCCCCTCGCCCCGCCCCTCGCCCCGCCCTCTGCCCCGCCCGGACTCAGCCTCGCTCCCAGTTTGGCGGGTTTGTTGGGTCGGCGGGTTTGGTCCAGGGTGAGGACGGACGGGTCCGGTCTGAGTCCGGCCTTGAGCATGGTTCTGGTGAAGCGGGTCTGGTTAAAATGGGGGCAGTCCTGCCTGCAGCGGACAGCGGGCTGGGCCTCCTGCAGTTTGGGGCTCCCTCCTGCCCCTGGGCCCGGTCCCGCCCTCCCGGGGGCGGGGTGACTGTACCTCTCCCTCAGCTTCAGGCCGGGCTCCCAGCTGCCCGGGGGTTCCCCCTTGTTGCCGAACACGGGGGCGGAGACCCCGTCCTGGAGCAGTTTCTCCTGGGCGCTGTGGGACAGCTCACTCAGCTCCACCAATGGGACTCCGTTATCCTCGATGCCCGCGTCCCATTGGTCCGCCCGCCTCCTGTCCTCTCGTATCTGCGTGCGATCTCCCAAGCCCCTCCTCCTCAGAACCTTGGCTCCCCAAAGCCCCTCCCACATGCAGAGGGCGACCAATAGGAGCAGGGCCCTGGCAGGCATGGCGGTGTGACTGGCTTAGCTGCGGACGCGGTGGAAACAGTCCCCGGAGGAGACAGGTTTGTTCTCTGGCTGTATGAATCCCGTCCTCCTCTCGTTCTTTCTCTCGTTCTGTTCTTCCCAGCCCTCCATGGCAGTGCGGTCAGGCCGCCAGGGAGCAGCTGTTCATCCTCCCTTATCTGCTCCCACCGCGAGACTCCGCCTCCCTCGAACCTGCAGGGACAGATAGTAATAATGAAGCAGTCAGCTCTCAGCCGTAATTACACCAGGGGGGAGTGCGGGGTGGGGGGGCACAGGGCTGGGGGGGGGGGGGGGGACACAGGGCTGGGGGGGGTGGGGGTGCAAGGTGGGGGGGTTCAGAAGAGCAGAGAAGGACCTGAACCTGGGTCAGACAGGGAAAAGACTGGAGGCCACAGCTGAGCCAGACTCAAGCATACAGGCAGGCTGACGGTCAGCCAGTGAGAGCTCTGCCATGTGGGTCAGTCACAGTGAGAGCTCTGCCGTGTGGGTCAGTCACAGAGTCAGTCACAGTGAGAGCTCTGCTGTGTGGGTCAGTCACAGTGAGAGCTCTGCTGTGTGGGTCAGTCACAGAGTCAGTCACAGTGGGAGCTCTGCCATGTGTGGGTCAGTCACAGAGTCAGTCACAGTGAGAGCTCTGCTGTGTGGGTCAGTCACAGAGTCAGTCACAGTGAGAGCTCTGCCGTGTGGGTCAGTCACAGTGAGAGCTCTGCCGTGTGGGTCAGTCACAGTGAGAGCTCTGCCGTGTGGGTCAGTCACAGTGAGAGCTCTGCCGTGTGGGTCAGTCACAGTGAGAGATCTGCTGTGTGGGTCAGTCACAGTGAGAGCTCTGCTGTGTGGGTCAGTCACAGAGTCAGTCACAGTGAGAGCTCTGCTGTGTGGGTCAGTCACAGAGTCAGTCACAGTGACAGCTCTGCCGTGTGGGT
>CM045886.1:69863237-69895737 GCA_025169545.1 Anguilla japonica | reverse complement strand
AGAGAAAGAGGGCTGGAGAGATGGAGAGAGAGGGAGAGGGGTGGAGAGAAGTGAGATGGAGTGGAGGATTACAGATGAGAGATAAAAAGATAAGGAGAGAGACCATGTGGCAGAGACAGACCAAGTTGAAAAGATAGAGGGATGAGGGGAGATACTGAAGAAATACACAGATAATCCCCCCCCCCCCCCCAATCTGCCCCCATCTGCCCCCAGCCCCCCGCCCCGCCCCGCCACCTCCACCCGGGGCCCCCCTACCGAGAGGGGAACGCGCCCCACAGCTAACAGAACCCTGCTGATGACAGACCCAGCGGCCTGTCAGCGCGGACAACATGGCCGCACCTCCCTCTCCCGCTCCTGCCCTCTGCGCCGCAGCCTAACCCATCTGCTGAAACACAGCGGCAGGCGACTCTGAGGCAGGCGTGGCAGGCGTGGAAATGCCCGTCCCACCCTGTTCATTAAAACAGTGTTTTTCTCTGAGCAAAGTGTGCGCCAGTCTTCCCTATTTCGCGCCAGGCCCCCCCGTGAAGTGCCCGGGTCAGGACTTTTACTCTTGTCCAGCAGGCCAGCACGCGGAGAAAGGACGGGGAGTGTGTAGGAGCCAAACACAGAAAGAGAGAAAAGGCCCCAGAAAAGGACTCACACAGGTCTGCGTTGCGTTCCAGGCTCCTGCTCGGTTCCCAGCATCACTCCGAACAAAGATTCCTCTTTAATTAAAAATGTAAATCCCCCAAACATAAAAAAAAAACTCTTTCCATAATTAAGTCCCTCTGATCTTCACTACCCCCACACCCCCGAAAAACAATTAAAACTTCTGTGATTTCACTTCAAAACCCATTAATTAGAGAAAGTAAAAGACGAAGGAGCAGATATTAAAGCAGACCCCCGCCCTGCTCGTTAGCATGCGGCTAATTGGTTCAAAGCAGGATGCATACCAAAGGGACAATAACGAAGAAGAATTTAATTTAATTTTTAATTATTTAATCTCTATCCTGATCTTTTTTTAATTTTTTTTTTTTTTTAACCAGTCTGGGGATGAAAACAATCTTTAGGTTTCAGAAAACAGATTCGGTTTGTGTGCTCCTTCCTCTTTCTTCTCCTCCTTCACTTCCTTTCTTCACCTCTCTTCCCCCTGTCAGTCCTCGAGTTTTCCTTTGCCCTCTACTGTTGCAAAAAAAAAAAAAGCTTCCATCCACAGAGGTCATTTACGCCGCCAGTCCGAGGCACTGGAACACAAAGCGCTAACTAAGTCATGTCACATCTTCATTTCTCCTCCCCTCCGCCTCTCTCCCTCCGCCAACGCCACCGTAGAGGAAGTGACAGCCTTTAATCACACGCCGGCCGCCAGGTGCGCGGGAGCCTCAGGTGGCCGTAGGCGCGGGCGTAAAAAACCGTCAACGCGAGCATGGTACCCGCGATCCGCTCTCCATAAGAGAGCTTTGTGTTTGTCTGTCTGTTCTTCTCTAAAAGCCTCATTCCCCCTGCTATCCTCGTCCTTCCCTAAAAGCCTCATTCCCCCTGCTATCCTCATCCTTCCCTAAAAGCCTCATTCCCCCTGCTCTCCTCGTCCTTCCCTAAAAGCCTCATCCCCCCTGCTGTCCATGTCCTTCCCTAAAAGCCTCATTCCCCATGCTCTTCTCATCCTTCCCTAAAAGCCTCATTCCCCCTGCTCTTCTCATCCTTCCCTAAAAGCCTCATTCCCCCTGCTCTTCTCATCCTTCCCTAAAAGCCTCATTCCCCCTGCTCTCCTCATCCTTCCCTAAAAGCCTCATTCCCCCTGCTCTCCTCGTCCTTCCCTAAAAGCCTCATTCCCCTGCTCTCCTCGTCCTTCCCTAAAAGCCTCATTCCCCCTGCTCTCCTCGTCCTTCCCTAAAAGCCTCATCCCCCTGCTGTCCATGTCCTTCCCTAAAAGCCTCATTCCCCATGCTCTTCTCATCCTTCCCTAAAAGCCTCATTCCCACTGCTCTCCTCGTCCTTCCCTAAAAGCCTCATGCCCCCTGCTCTCCCTGTCCTTCCCTAAAAGCCTCATTCCCCCTGCTCTCTCTGCCCTTCTCTAAAAGCCTCACTTCGGGGAGAAAAGGAACACAGTGCCATAGTGCTTCTGGCACTTCTAAAACACACATTAACACCAGCTCATTCATATTTACACTGACCTCCTTATCTCTCTCTCCCTACTGCTTTTTTCAGCATATTTGCCTGCATCCATCATCTTTTATTTTTCTATATCTGCCCTCTCTCGCTCATTCACATCTTTACTTTTCTACTTCTGTTCACCTTTTCCCTTTTTCTTCTCTCTTCTCTTCTCCTCCTCCCCCCACCCCTCCTCTTCTTGTGGCTTATCTCCTCAGTGAGTGTTTGTGTATCGTGGAATCGGCTGGTGTTTGAGCTCGGCTATCTGAAGCCGCAGAACAGACCGTCTGCAGCGGAAATTTGCGGCAGCTGTTCGAATCGCAGCTCAACTAGAACGTGGGAACTGCTTCGTACAAGGGGATGGGCTGGGGATGGCGTGTCCTTCAGTCTTTGCAGTTTAATGCATGCAAGTCCTAGAGAAACAGAGAGAGTGGTGTGTGTGTTTGTGTCCCTATGCAGACCAAATCAGCGTGTGTGTGTGAGAGAGAAGAGAGAGAGAGAAAGTGTATGTTTGTGTGTGAGGGAGAGAAAGAGTGTGTGTGTGTGTGTGTGTATGAGTTTATGTATGTGTGTGTGTACGTGTGTGTATGTGTGTATGTATGTGTATGTGTGTGTGTGCGCATGTATATGAGTGTGTGTGTGTGTGTGTGTGCATTGTGGGGACATGGCAGAGGGCTGGAGGTGTGTGTGTGTGTACGTGTGTGTGCATTGTGGGGACATGGCAGAGAGCTGGAGGTGTGTGTGTGTGTATGTGTGTGCATTGTGGGGACATGGCAGAGGGCTGGAGGTATGTGTGTGTGTGTGTGCATTGTGGGGACATGGCAGAGGGCTGGAGGTATGTGTGTATGTGTGTGCATTGTGGGGACATGGCAGAGGGCTGGAGGTGTGGTGTGTGTGTGTGTGTGTGTGTGCATTGTGGGGACATGGCAGAGGGCTGGAGGTGTGTGTGTGTGTGTGTGTGTGTGTGTGTGTGTGTGCGCATGTATATGAGTGTGTATGTGTGTGTGTGTGTGTGTGTGTGTATATATGTGTGTGCATTGTGGGGACATGGCAGAGGGCTTGAGGTGTGTGTGTGTATATATGTGTGTGCATTGTGGGGACATGGCAGAGAGCTGGATGTGTGTGTGTGTGTACGTGTGTGTGTGCATTGTGGGGACATGGCAGAGGCCTTCAGTATTAAAGCCCTGCAGGCTGCTGTTGCATTTAGAATCCGGGACACTGAAGTGAATGTAATTCACTGAAATTAATTTTTGAAGCAATAACAACTTCCGTCTTCCTTCTCTCTCCCTCATCCCCCTCCTTTCTCCCCTTCATCCTTTCCCATTTCATGGCTCTCTCTCTCCTTCTCTCCATTCAATGCTTTATTGGCCTGACATATCTCAGTCTCTCTCCTCCCCTCCTTTGCATATTGACACCAAACTTGGCCCCAAGCTTCATCGCAAACCTTACACATCACCCACCTCTCTGCTCTGCTCAGCTTGCTAACCCTACTAAACACAGCCAATCAGAGACCATTCCACTAAACACAGCCAATCAGAGAGATCACTCTGCTAAACACAGCCAATCAGAGAGATCACTCTGCTAAACACAGCCAATCAGAGACCATTCCACTAAACACAGCCAATCAATGAGGCTACTCTACTAAACACAGCCAGTCAGAGAGAATACTCTTCTAAACACAGCCAGTCAGAGAGAATACTCTTCTAAACACAGCCAGTCAGAGAGAATACTCTTCTAAACACAGCCAATCAGAGAGACTACTCCGCGGAACACAGACAATCAGAAAGACTACTCTACTCTAAACACTCAAGATTTTTATCATCCTTATTGATACAGCAAATGGATATCAGACTAATATTATTATTCACTATTATTATCACCCTTAGCTGCTTGTCTCCCATGGTTGAGATCTGGAGAGACAGAGGGCGAGAGAATAAAGGATGGGAGAGATAGAGGGGGAGAGATGGAGAAGGAGGGGGCGAGAGATGGTGTCGGAGATGGCTGAGATGGGGGGGGGGGGGGGGCTGTTATCGCGGAGCTGGGAGACATGGCCGCAAATTGGAAATCTGTGTTTCAATCTCCCACACGGAGCGGTGCGGTCGCTTCGCTGATAACGGGATGGGCTTTAAAATTATTAAAAATAGCCCAAGTGTGGGAGCTTTAAAAGCACGACCCCCCTAACCCCCCCCCCCTCCCCCCACTGCCCACTGCGTCCTGATCCACAACCAGAGAAACACATAACAGTCTGCATCAAAGAAAGAGAGAGACAGAGAGAGAGAGAGAGAGAGAGTTTCAAATCTTTATGCATCTTTTTATCCATCCATCCTTCTATCACTCTATCAATATCTCTCCCTCTCGGGCTCTTTCCCTCTCCAGTTCTCATTTTTAGCTTTTCACAAGATCCTCTTTTTTCTCTCCCTCCCTCCATCCCCCCTTCATCCCCCCCCCCCTTCCCCCCCCCCCCCCCTTGCAGGCACATGTTCAAGTCTCTCCAGATCAGAATCAGGAAATGAGCTTGACAGAGAAAAGCCGCCACGTCCACTGGCGTCCTTGGCTGATAGAGACAGACAGGAGGACAGACAGACAGACAGACAGACGTGTGTGCGTGAGTCCATGTAGCACACACATTAAAGGCAGCGGTGTAGTATATTGGTTTGCAAGTTGGCTTGTAAATGAGGTTGCAGGTTTGATTCCCACCTGGGGTGCTGCCAATGTACCCCTGAGAAAGCTACTTAACCTGAATTGCTTCAGTAAATATCCAGCTGTTTAAATAGATTGCATGTGCTTTGTTAAATGTCTGCTAAATTCCATAATACAGTGGGGGTGTTTGTGAGAGAGTGTGTGTATATGCATGTGTGTGTGTGCATGTGCGTGTGTGTAAGCATGTGTGTGCGTGTGTGCGTGAGTGTATGCGTGAGTGTGTGTGTGCTTCTCTGGTGACGGTAGTGTAATAATAATAGTTTCATTAATTATGCTGGTCCCGGGAACCCTTCACTGCCATGCCTGATTAACATCCTGCGCTGTACGTGCCGATTCATCTGAGTGGAGAAAATGAGCCACAGGCCTTCCTGCACACCTGCTGCCTCTCCTCCAGAGACACGCAACGCACATGCACCATTCAATTAACGGCTCAAACAAGGGCGTAGGCCTCACTATGGGTCAATTAAACAAGGGCATAGGTCTCAGTGCTCCATCAAACAAGGGCGTAGGTCTCATTAGTCCACTATGGGTCAATGCTCAATAAACAAGGGCTATAGGGCGTCTCACTATGGGTCATTAGTCTACTCAATCAAACAAGGGGTGTATGGTCTCATTATGGGTCAATCAAACAAGGGCGTAGGTCTCACTATGGGTTAAACAAGGGTGTAGGTCTCACTAGTGCTCAATCAAACAAGGGCGTAGGTCTCACTATGGGCCAATCAAACAAGAGCGCAGGTCTCACTATGGGCCAATCAAACAAGGGCGTAGGTTTCTGGGACTGTATGGCCTAGCACACCATTAGCATAGCATGAGCATAAAGTAATACCTGCAGCATGGGGCAACATGGTGTAGCATGTCCATAAGGCAGGCAACGGTATAGCATGGCGTAGCATGAGCGTAACAGTTTGATTTATAGCATAACATAGCATTATGACATAAAGAGACCACAATGTGGTTCTGGCAGACTGCAGATTGGCTAATTTATTTTCACAACATGGGTTACATTATTATTATGGGTTACTTTATTACGTAACACCATTACAATGACAGAAAATTGAATGGATCTATTTTAAAACTGGTGAGATTCACTCTAAATGATTCTTTTTCAAGCTGAAACTGAGAAGTTAATTAGACCCACAGCTGTGGGTCTCCGTGGCGTTCGACTGCCGGTGAATACGGCCTTTTCATCATGAAGAGCAATTACCCACAACCCCACAAACGCCTGGGACGGGGAGCACAGCTGACATTTTATTTTGAGCTTTGCAAGTTTGCAAGCGGGGGGCTGTCAGGACAAAATTCTAGAAAAAAAAACCAAAAACAAAATAAGCCAACTTTAACAATTACATCTGAGGAAGTGTGATTAAGAGAGAGAGGAAGACAGATAGTGAGAGAGAGAAAGTGAGTGAGAGAGAGAGAGAGAGAGTGAGAGAGAAAGTGAGTGAATGAGAGAGAGAAAGTGAGAGTGAGAGAGAGAAAGTGAGAGTGAGTGAGAGAGAAAGTCTAAATGTTTCTCGCCAAGCTCACGCAGAGCTCAGTCTACGGAATGAGCAGTGAAGCCGATTGAACCCCAGACCCCGGTGCCGTCCTTTCCTGTTCAGACACCCACCATGAGGCCTGTGTCAGGAGCCTCTGCAGCGATATGCCCCATCCAACGCCCTGGCTGGCCGGGGCCAAACCCTCCTGGGGCCATATTCACACTGCACTGTGGGGGGGCCACACTCAATCTGTACTTTGTGGTTTGAGCAGTCAGTTCTTTGGACGGCTTCAGCGAAGTTTGCTGTTTTATAAATAAGATAAGCCGCATGGGCGTATGTCTCCAGGACTGTCGCTGTTTCACGTCACGTTCATTTTTCTCCAGTTCTAATTATATTACTGCCATTCCTCTGCTGTAGAGATCCCCATGGCAGCCATCACAAACCCCTGGGAATAACCTGCAGAGAATTCAGCCTGGTTCAGCTCTACAGTGGGAAAGGGCTATAATGAGCCAGCCTGGTTCAGCTCTACAGTGGGAAAGGGCTATAATGAGCCAGCCTGGTTCAGCTCTACAGTTGGAAAGGCCTATAATGAGCCAGCCTGGTTCCAGCTCTACAGTGGGAAAGGGCTATAATGAGCCAGTCTGGTTCCAGCTCTACAGTGGATAAGGCAGGATCAAATCCATCCATTATCTTACCCCTGGTCAAGGTCACAGGGGGCTGGAGCCTATCCCAGCATGCACTGGGCAAGAGACAGGAATACACCCCTGGACAGGTCACCAATCCATCGTGAGGCACACACACACCATTCACTCACAAACTCAAACGTACAGGCAAGTTACAGCCTCCAAGTAGCCTAACTGCACGAGGGAACCAAAGTACCCGCAGGAAACCCGCACGGACACGGTGAGAACTCAGGGCGAGAACACGGTGAGAACGCGGTGAGAACTCGGAGAGAACACAGGGAGAACTCGGAGAGAACACAGGGAGAACACGGAGAGAACACAGGGAGAACACGGCAAGAACACAGGGAGAACTCGGAGAGAACACGGAGAACACGGCGAGAACACGGGGAGAACTCGGAGAGAACACAGGGAGAACACGGTGAGAACTCGGGGAGAACACGGGGAGAACACAGGGAGAACTCGGAGAGAACACAGGGAGAACACGGCGAGAACACAGGGAGAACACGGAGAGAACACAGGGAGAACTCGGAGAGAACACAGGGAGAACACGGAGAGAACACAGGGAGAACACGGAGAGAACACAGGGAGAACACGGGGAGAACACGGGGAGAACACAGGGAGAACTCGGAGAGAACACAGGGAGAACTCGGAGAGAACACAGGGAGAACTCGGAGAGAACACAGGGAGAACTCAGGGAGAACACAGGGAGAACACAGGGGGAGAGGGAGAACACGGAGAGAACACAGGGAGAACACAGGGAGAACTCGGGGAGAACACAGGGAGAACTCCGAGAGAACACAGGGAGAACACAGGGAGAACTCGGGGAGAACACAGGGAGAACTCCGAGAGAACACAGGGAGAACTCGGGGAGAACACAGGGAGAACTCCGAGAGAACACAGGGAGAACACAGGGAGAACACGGAGAGAACACAGGGAGAACACGGCGAGAACACAGGGAGAACTCGGAGAGAACACGGAGAACACGGCGAGAACACGGGGAGAACTCGGAGAGAACACAGGGAGAACACGGCGAGAACACAGGGAGAACTCGGAGAGAACACAGGGAGAACACGGAGAGAACACAGGGAGAACACGGGGAGAACACGGGGAGAACTCGGAGAGAACACAGGGAGAACTCGGAGAGAACACAGGGAGAACTCAGGGAGAACACAGGGAGAACACAGGGAGAACTCGGAGAGAACACAGGGAGAACTCGGAGAGAACACAGGGAGAACTCAGGGAGAACACAGGGAGAACACAGGGAGAACTCGGGGAGAACACAGGGAGAACACAGGGAGAACTCGGGGAGAACACAGGGAGAACTCCGAGAGAACACAGGGAGAACACAGGGAGAACTCCGAGAGAACACAGGGAGAACACAGGGAGAACTCCGAGAGAACACAGGGAGAACACAGGGAGAACACGGGGAGAACACAGGGAGAACACAGGGAACCCGGGTCCGTCTCGCTGTGAGGTGTCGGTTCCCAGGGCAGCGGCAGCGTGTCGCCCGGCCGCGCAGATAAAAACAGACTCAGCGGAACTCTGCTTCCTGATTGGACGTGAAGCGCGGAGGGGCGGGGCGCGGGATTTGCACAGACGGCTGGATCGCGGCCCCTCGCTCAACTCAGCCTCCGCCCCCCCGGCCCCCCCAGTGTGTGTGCGTGCGTGTGTGTGCATGTGTGTGTGTGTGCGCGTGTGCGTATGTGAGTGTGTGAGACCAGAGTGGAAACACTCCGTTGGCTGCATGCTCTTTGTTGAAATAAAGCCGCTCTCTGTTCTCCTGTAGGTCTGCTCACTCAAACACATCTCCTGGGCCTGCCACACCAACACTACAAAAAACATTTTGGAGATTTTTTTTTTTTTTGGAGTGGAGGAGGGGGCAGTGTTGAAGAGGCCAGAAAAACAGAACTGTGATTTGGGCTTTTGTGGCGAGATGAGAATTTTTGTAATTTGAATATTTATGCGGTGAAGTTGAATAAAATCACATAAAAGCAAAGCACATGGTGATGATACATTAGCAGATAGCGTCCATTAATTACAAACATTAATAACCATTCTGGCATGAAAGTGTGAATCACATCCGCTGCCAAGCTTTCTGACTGGAGATTTACCACCATGCTGTGAATGTACGTCTGCATGTGGAGAGACACCACCACACACACACACACACACACATACACACACACACAGATATACACACTACCACACACACACACACACGCACACACAGATATACACACTACCACACACACACACACACACACACAGATACACACACACCACACACACACACACACAAAGATATACACACTACCACACACACACACATACACACACACACACACAGATATGCACACTACCACACACACACACACACACACACACAGATATACACACTACCACACACACCCACACACACACACACACACAGATATGCACACTACCACACAGACACACACACACAGTTATACACACACACACGCACACACACAGATATACACACTACCACACACACACACAGTTATACACACACACACACACACAGATATACACACTACCACACAATCAAACACACACACACTACACACACACACAGATATACACACTACCACACACACACAATCAGATATACACACTACCACACACACACACGCACACACAGATATACACACAACCACACACACACAGATATACACGCACACACACACACACACACACAAACCTACCCACCCACACACACACACACAAGCCTACCCACACACACACACACACACACACACAAACCTACCCACCCACACACACACACACACACACACATACTTTCTCTCTACACCCGTTGTTATCAGGCATGTTATTAGGAGCCGGTAGAGATTTATAAATGTTCTGCATCATGTTACAGTAAATCTGCCAGCAGGACTTCACGCAAATGAGGCATCTGACAGGGTTAGGGTTAGGGAGGTGTGTGTGTGCGGGGTGGGGTGGGGGGTGTTAGGGTCAGGGTTAGGCGTCTGACAGGTGTACATTTGAGCAGGGTCTGTTAGGGAGGTGTGTGTGTGTGTGTGTGTGTGTGTGGGGGGGGGGGGGGTTAGGGTCCCCAGGTGTTTAAATACAGAACCAGCCAATGGCCTTGGAGCAGAGAAGAGGATGATGGGATTAGGGCTCTGTGATGCAGGGCTGCTGTGATCCAAACCCATCCGGGGGGCTGGGGGCATCGGCGGGGTATATAATTAGACCCTGCACCTGCTCCTGCTCCTGCTCCAGGTCTCTGTAGCTGTCCTTTACATAACTCACTGCACAAGCAGGGCCCCACTGTGTGTGCGGAAAAAGAGACTCATCACTCTGCACTCAGAGGTGTGTGTGTGTGTGTGTGTGTGTGTGTGTGTGTGTGTGTGTGTGTGTGTGTGTGTGTGTGAAAGTTCTGTGAAAGGTGTGAAAGGTGGGGGGGAGGGGGGCTTCTCTAAAATCCCTCCCCCCCGGCTTCCAAAACACGTTGCATTTTACCCTTTAAGGTGTGACATCACAAATACAGGATTAGAATGTTCTTACCTGAACGTTCTAATGCTGATGCAACAATTGCTACTTGCCATCTAAAGCAATGCAGTTCTAGAACACTGACTTTGAATTTTGAAATTAAAAAAATAAAAAAACATTAAAAAAAAACCCCGCTCTTCCAAGGGTTTAAATCCATCATGTGGTACTGGACCATCCTCCCTGGGCCTGGCTGCACCACCGCACACACACGGCCTGCCTGCACCACCGCACACACACGGCCTGACTGCACCACCGCACACACACGGCCTGACTGCACCACCGCACACACACGGCCTGGCTGCACCACCGCACACACACACGGCCTGGCTGCACCACCGCACACACACGGCCTGCCTGCACCACCGCACACACACGGCCTGCCTGCACCACCGCACACACACGGCCTGCCTGCACCACCGCACACACACGGCCTGGCTGCACCACCACACACACACGGCCTGGCTGCACCACCGCACACACACGGCCTGCCTGCACCACCGCACACACACGGCCTGGCTGCACCACCGCACACACACGGCCTGGCTGCACCACCGCACACACACGGCCTGGCTGCACCACCGCACACACACGGCCTGGCTGCACCACCGCACACACACGGCCTGCCTGCACCACCGCACACACACGGCCTGCCTGCGCCACCGCACACACACGGCCTGACTGCACCACCGCACACACACGGCCTGCCTGCACCACCGCACACACACGGCCTGGCTGCACCACCGCACACACACGGCCTGGCTGCACCACCGCACACACACAGCCTGGCTGCACCACCGCACACACACGGCCTGCCTGCACCACCGCACACACACGGCCTGCCTGCACCACCGCACACACACGGCCTGCCTGCACCACCGCACACACACGGCCTGCCTGCACCGCGCACACACACGGCCTGCCTGCACCACTATTTTGCCCTTGCGTGCCCTTGCTTACTGATGCCAAACAGAAACTTCAGGTTTTGTGAACTGTGTTCATGCTTACGAATGGAGCATCTTCACGTGCGCCGGTGCTAATGGACCTGCTACACGTTTGCTTGTGCGGATGAAAAAGAACAGAAAAGACTCGCACACTCGCTAGCTGCTCCAAAAAAAAAAAAAAGTATTTATTTTAACATGAACGATTAACACTTCTACCACATCTGTCTTTAAAAAAAAATAAAAAATAAAATGCTGCTGTATGTTTTTTGGTGCATCTAGCAAGTGTGCAAGTCATTTCTGTTCTGATCCCAACATGTTCCTTTGATCCAGCGCCTTGCGCAAGGTTTTTTTTGGTGTGCGTTTGCCTTCTCTACTTCAGCGCTAATGTGGATGATGGACTACAGGCAGCTCCGTCCACAGAGGAGCCAGGGACCGTGGTCACCCAGCACAGTCAATTAGGGGGGAGGGAGGGGGGTGTCATAATTTCTTCCTATTTTGGGCTGAACACCCCGTCAGCGACAGGGGGGGGGGGGGGGGGGGGGAAGGGGGCTGTTTTTGCTCTAAATAACATCCCCTGGCTGATTAGGCCGCATTATCTCTGATTTATCCTCTGATTAGTCAGCTCTACTACGCGCTCATGACCTCCTACACTCTCAAAATACGCAGTTTTCCGGAAAGTTCCCCATTGCTTGTGCTAGTCGCTCAGCGGGAGTCCAGTTTACCCAGAATGCCAACCTGGCTTATATCTCCGGTGAGTCACAACATTGGTATGACAGTTTCACCGGCCTTGGGGGAGCAGCAGACAACACACTATCAGTAATAGGACAGCCAGCAGGAGCTCATAACACACTGAGAGTGTGTAAACACATTCCAAACACACTGAGCGTGTAAACACATTCCTAACACACTGAGAGTGTAAACACATTCCTAACACACTGAGTGTAAACACATTCCTAACACACTGAGTGTAAACACATTCCAAACACACAGAGTGTGTAAACACATTCCTAACACACTGAGTGTGTAAACACATTCCTAACACACAGAGTGTGTAAACACATTCCTAACACACAGAGTGTAAACACATTCCTAACAAACAGTGTGTGTAAACACATTCCTAACAAACAGTGTGTGTAAACACATTCCTAACACACTGAGTGTGAACACATTTCTAACACACTGAGTGTGTAAACACATTCCTAACACACTGAGTGTAAACACATTTCTAACACACTGAGTGTGTAAACACATTCCTAACACACTGAGTGTGTAAACACATTCCTAACAAACAGTGTGTGTAAACACATTCCTAACACACTGAGTGTGAACACATTTCTAACACACTGAGTGTGTAAACACATTCCTAACACACTGAGTGTAAACACATTTCTAACACACTGAGTGTAAACACATCGCCCCCCCAATAATGAATGAAGGTTGATAATGAACAAATACTGGGTGATCATGAATGAATGAACGCTGAACTACAGACCCGCCCAGAGACAGACCAGCTCAGGCACAGACCCACTGAGAGACAGACCCGCTAAACTACAGACCCGCCCAGAGACAGACCCGCTAAACTACAGACCCGCCCAGAGACAGACCCGCTAAACTACAGACCCGCCCAGAGACAGACCCGCTAAACTACAGACCCGCCCAGAGACAGACCCGCTAAACTACAGACCTGCTCAGAGACAGACCCGCTAAACTACAGACCTGCCCAGAGACAGACCCGCTAAACTACAGACCCGCCCAGAGACAGACCCGCTAAACTACAGACCTGCTCAGAGACAGACCAGCTCAGGCACAGACCCAGAGAGACAGACCCGCTAAACTACAGACCCACTAAACTACAGACCCGCTCAGAGACAGACCCACTAAACTACAGACCCGCTCAGAGACAGACCCGCTAAACTACAGACCCGCTCAGAGACAGACCCGCTAAACTACAGACCCACTAAACTACAGACCCGCTCAGAGACAGACCCGCTAAACTACAGACCCGCTAAACTACAGACCCGCTCAGAGACAGACCCACTAAACTACAGACCCGCTCAGAGACAGACCCGCTAAACTACAGACCCGCTCAGAGACAGACCCGCTAAACTACAGACCCGCTAAACTACAGACCCGCTCAGAGACAGACCCGCTAAACTACAGACCCACTCAGAGACAGACCCACTAAACTACAGACCCGCTCAGAGACAGACCCGATCAGGCACAGACCCGCTCAGAGACAGACCAGCTCAGGCACAGACCCACTGAGAGACAGACCCGATCAGGCACAGACCCGCTCAGAGACAGACCAGCTCAGGCACAGACCCACTGAGAGACAGACCAGCTCAGGCACAGACCTGCTCAGAGACAGACCCGCTAAACTACAGACCCACTAAACGACAGACACTGTGGCTGAAAGTGTTGTCTCTCATTCTGAACAGAAAAACCTTCACCTGCAGCTAAAATAAGAGCTGCCATGGACCTCAGTGAGAACAGCACTAACTCCAGCACACAAATTTAAACTCTCCCAGTCTCCTCGTCGCTCTTCTCCTCCCTCTCCATCTCTCTTTCTCTCTCTCCTCTGTTCTCTCTTTCTCTCTGTTTCAATGAATTGCACCATCTAGTAATAACATTGCCACCACCATCTCTCTGAACGTGTTTGCATGCTTAAGTCACTATCTTAGTTAATGCATCTTTCTATTTAAAGACACCTATCTCTCAGTGGCAGACAGACGCACATGAACGCACGCACGCATTCGCACAGGCACGCACACAAACACGCACACACAAAGCCATATACTGCATAAATATTCTCTCTCTCTCCCTCTCACACACGCTCACACAAAACAGGCACACAGGGCGTGCAGTGTGTGTATTAACATACCGGAGAAATGTTGCTAACGCCCGCGAGCGCGACCCTGTCATGTCAATTCACGTTCACATTGTCAAACCGGCGCACACTTGTTTTTCAAAGGCTTTACTAACTGCCGTAATAATAAAGGTCCGGCAAGCGCTGCGTTTTCAAGCGGTAACGAGTTTGTAGCCTTCATTAAACAATCGCCTGTCCCTGCGAGGCCCATCTCCGGCTGCAGGTGACGGATTTGAATTCCCCCACAGAGACTGCATCTCCGCGGACCTACACCGCGTGGCAGACAGAAGCGCGGGCATCATCTGTCTAAGCCTCGCGCTCAGTTCAATCAACTGGAATATATTGCGTTCTCTCGAAATGGTTTATTGTTCAATAACTCTCTCTCTTACGCACGCACGCACGCACATACACCGTGATTTCAGTTTATTTCGAATCGGAAAACGAGACGTCCAAATAAAACATGCTGACACTTAAGACAAACCCAATCAAAAAGGAAAGGTTCGTAATTCACAATATAACTGTCTAACAGTACAACAATGTCTGTGCGTTCAGATGTGCACACGTATGGTCTATATTGCACAAAATAACACATTTATCTAGAACTTGAAAATTACATTAAGACGAATCGCGTGGATACTCTTCCACAAGTGACAGAACACAGTACTTGTAATATGTACGGTATTTATACATAAGCCTGTATAAATACATTCACGCTCGAGCGGGCTACACAAACACAGCGTGCAGCTTCAGTTAAGCTGTAAACATCGTGATCACAAGCTCCTTCTGATAAATAACACGTACGCGTGTGTTGACTGCAAGCACAAACTCAGTAACACGGGTATATATATATATATATATATATATATATATATATAAACTAATTTCCCTCGCTTAAAAATCTCCACTGACATCCTGTCCACTTCGCGATTTTTGTATTTATTTTTGGAATTTCTGAATTTTTTAAATATCTGAATCTTACCCTTTAATGTAGACTGTCCGGCTTTCGGATCGGGTCGAGTTTCTCTGTGACTTTCACGACGCGAGACAGAATGCGAGGCTCGAGAAGACGATATGCTCCTCTCACGCGCTCGCTCCCTCCTCTTTCGACAGCTCCTCTCCCTCCGCTAATAAACGACTGTCTTAAAATCTCTCATCACGTACATTCATTCTCTCTGTCTCGCCCTCCCTCTCTCTGTCACCCTCTCTGCTGTTCTTTCATTAAACAGATTGTGACAACAAGAGAAGATTACGTTACTTTTCTTAATCTCATTCTACAATGATAATGACAACAATTGTATTGTTATAATTACGAATATTACTAATATTGTGCCACTGTTGTTATTATTATTGAAATCGAACTTTTTACTCACTCTACAAAACCTATGCAGCTGAAATATTTACAATCACACCCAGTTTTCATGGAGCTAGTAACTTAAATCACTATAAGAATGTATGGGGAAGACGCAAAAGCTGCTTACCAGGCTAAGAACGGTAAAGCAGAAGAAAATTATACCCATAATATCTGAACTCCTCCCACCCCCGCCTCACCCACAAATAACTAGTTGTGACAAAAAAGATTAGTCGCAGTGTGTTCCTGCAATGTGCTGTGTGCGCGTGCATGGGTGTGTGTCTGTGAATGCGCATGTGTGTATCCCTCACTGTCACATATATAAAAATCCCCCCAAACTGAGTCCTAGCTGTTCTGTAAATCACACGAACCCTCGCATGTCTGTAAGACAGACATACGTCACCTTTAATTACAGTGCAGCTCCATTCAGTGTGCGGTTAACACACTGGCGGACGCAAACACAGGAGACTGCCTGTACCCCACCGCAGTGTGGAACCCCACCCTCACCTGCACTGTGTCCATGACTGCACTCAGGTGTGTGTGTGTATGTGTGTGTGCGCGCACAGCATGTATGTGTGTGTAAATGTGTGTGTGTGTGTGTGCGCGCAGTGTGTATGTGTGTGTAAATGTACATGTGTGAAGTGTGTGTGTAAATGTGTGTGCGCACAGCATGTGTGTAAATGCGTGTGTGCGAAGTGTGTGTAAATGTGTGTGCGAATGTGTGTGCGTGTGTGTGCACAGTGTGTGTGTAAATGTGTGTGAAGTGTGTGCGTGTGTGTGTGCGTGCACAGTGTGTATGTGTGTGTGCAGATCTGTCCCCTATCTCTTGTCTGTCTCTACCTCAGGTTCTTATTTATACCCCCTCTCTCTCTCCCTCTCTCCCCCCCCCTCTCTCTCCCTTGCAGGTGGCAAATGACAGCACTGAGAGATGGGGGGAAAGGGGGGGCCCTGACGGAGGGAGGGAGGGAGGGAAATGCTGATGGTGAGGAAGGGAAAGGAAGAAAGGAAAAACGAGGACAGAAAGTAAAAAAAGCATTCTTTCTCTTTCTGTTTCTCTCTCTCCACCTACACCTGCGCTGAGAGGGGAATTGTGGGTAAAGTCTGCAGTGACGAGTGGGAGGCATGGCCTTCAGGCTCTGCCCAGCACCCCACAGGCAGGGCGGGGCCCAAACAGGGCGGGGCACATGACAGGGCGGGGCACGTAACATCTCAGATACTGGGAATATCCACACACACACGTGCACACACACACACGCACATACCTGCACGCGCACACACGTGCACAAAACAGACTCACAAATAGATGCACATACACAGACACACGCAAACCCATATACACACACACACACTCTATATCAAAGTGGGGTTTGTTAAGAGGAACACCTGTACACTCACATTAAGCCTTGGGCTCCATAGAGAGACCCAACTAATCAGAAATTATTTGCTCAAAGGCTTTCACACCATCCGCATATCAACAATAATAATGAGCTTATTTTTTATATAAGCCACTTTCATCAAGCACCCCACCATGACCTGGAACTCAGACAACTCGAAATGCGTCACCTACCTGCATGGGCCAGGGCAGCAGTGTGGAGCAGCAGTGTAGAGCAGTGGTCAGAGCAGCAGTGTGGAGCAGTGGTCAGAGCAGCTGTGTGGAGCAGTGGTCAGAGCAGCTGTGTGGAGCAGTGATCAGAGCAGCAGTGTGGAGCAGTGATCAGAGCAGCAGTGTGGAGCAGTGATCAGAACAGCAGTGTGGAGCAGTGGTCAGAGCAGCAGTGTGGAGCAGTGGTCAGAGCAGCTGTGTGGAGCAGTAGTCAGAGCAGCTGTGTGGAGCAGCGGTCAGAGCAGCAGTGTGGAGCAGTGTTCAGGGCAGCAGTGTGGAGCAGTGATCAGAGCAGCTGTGTGGAGCAGCGGTCGGAGCAGCAGTGTGGAGCATATGTGCATGTGTGCATGCGTGCGTATGTGTATGTGCGTGTGCATGCATGCATGCATATGTGTATGTGTGCGTATGTGTATATGTGCGTGTGTGCGTGCGTGCGTGCGTATGTATATGTATGTGAATCACGGAGAGTCATGTGATGCAATGTGCAGCAGTGTGATCACAGAGCTGATCAGCTGCAGAGGAGAGGCTCTGATTTTAATTAGCCAATTAGAGTGGGGGAGGGCTGCGCTGCCAGGCTGCTGGAGCTCAGTTGGTTTAGTGGCGCTCCAGCGACTCGTGACAGCGCAGGCTGTGGACCTGGCACGGCCCTGGCCGGCTCTGAGCGCGCTCAGACGTCCCCGCAAAGCTACACCACGGAGCTGTCCTGGTCCTGGAAACACACGGAGACCCTGCGTCTGTGGGCTAACTGACAGAGCTGTCCACCCTGGGTCTGTGGGCTAACTGACAGAGCTGTCCATGGTTCTGGTAACACACACAGACCCTGGGTCTGTGGGCTAACTGACAGAGCTGTCCACCCTGGGTCTGTGGGCTAACTGACAGAGCTGTCCTGTCCACCCTGGGTCTGTGGGCTAACTGACAGAGCTGTCCACCCTGGGTCTGTGGGCTAACTAAATGGTAAATGGTAAATGGACTGCATTTATATAGCGCTTTTATCCAAAGCGCTTTACAATTGATGCCTCTCATTCGCCAGAGCAGTTAGGGGTTAGGTGTCTTGCTCAAGGTCACTTCGACACGCCCAGGGTGGGGTTTGAACCGGCAACCCTCCGACTGCCAGACAATCGGTCTTACCTCCTGAGCTATGTCGCCCCTAACTGACAGAGCTGTCCACCCTGGGTCTGTGGGCTAACTGACAGAGCTGTCCATGGTCCTGGAAACACACAACTTGTTGCCTCACTTCTCACTCCCACTCACTGCTTTTAAATTCCAATCTCTCTTTTCACCTTGTCTTCAGCAATCTCCCTCTCCATCGTTCGCTGTCCTCCTTTACACCTTCTCTCCCCCTCCCCCTCCCCCCTCTTAGCCTCGACGCTTGTTAGCAAGCTTGGTTCAACCACATTGTTTTATGAGTCTTTGTGTGCATATGTGTGTGTGGGTGTGTTTGCATGTGTGTGTGTGCGCCTGCATGTATGTGTGCGTATGTGTGTCTGTTCACCTACACAAGCATGTCTGCACACCTGCACGCACATATCCACACACGCACACACTTGCACTTCCTCACTTACACAAACATGCCTGCACACCTGCACACACACACACACACACACACAGTCTTCTTTCTACCCCTCTCCAATCTTTCCTCCTTTTTCTCTTTCCATCTCACACTCTTCCCCACCAGATGGCTGACCCATCTGCTCCCTCTTTCTTTTCAATTGCTCTCTACCTCTTTCCCTCACTCTTTCTATCTTCTCTCACTCCCTCTCTCCTCTGTTGCCCCCTCCTCCTCTCCCCTCTCTCTCTCTACCCCTCACTCTCTCCTTCCATCCCGCTTCCTCTTGTTCTCTGCATCTCTCCTCCCTTTTCCCTCTTTCTCTTCCCCTCCTTTTCTCTGTCTCTCTCTCCTCTTTTCCTCCCTCTGTATTTTTCTTCAGCTCTTGTCGGTAGTGCAAATCCTTCCGTGTTTATCCGAATGCATCTGAGAAACAGATCTGATCGACTCCCTCTGAGTTCCAGCATTAAGTCCCTGTCAGAACTGTCAATTCAGAATAAAGCGCAATGCCCCGCCCCCCAAGACACACACACACACACACACACGCACGCACGCGCACACACGCACATACATGGATGTACACACACACACACACACAGACACACACACAAATGCGGGCAAACACATGGACAAATGCATATGCACACACACACACACACAGATGCACACACACACTCTGAGACACACAGACGCATGCATGCACACACACACACACACACACGCACACACTCTGTACTCTGAGCTGACTGCAGAACTAACACCCACTCTCGTAGGACTGGAGTGGAAGGTTGTGTATTATCCTCTTTGATAACTTTGCTAATGTGCCATAACAGGCAGCAGAGGTTATTGCATCGGTCTACCCACTGCTGTTCTCCCTTTGTCTCCCACTGTCTCCATCCATCTCCTCTCTCCATCAGAACAACTGACTACTGTCTCTCTCTCTCTTTCTCTCTCACACACACACACACATACACACATTCTGTCTCTCTCTCTCTCACACACAGTCCACATGCACACTCACACACTCTGTCTCTCTCTCTCTCTCTCTCTCTCACACACACACACACATACACACATTCTGTCTCTCTCTCTCACACACATACACACATTCTGTCTCTCTCTCACACACACACACACACATTCTGTCTCTCTCTCTCTCACACACACACTCACACATGCACACACACTACACACACACTGCACAGGCACACACACACCTATAGACAGAGAGACAGACTTGGATCACAGAAACTGGACAGGTAAAGGCAAACACAGAGACTGAAAATAGACCAAGGTGGAGGTACAGGTGGAGGCAGAGGTGTGGCATGTCCCAGGCTGTGTGTCCTACTGGACCTGGCTGTCACATACAGCCCTTACACCCACCTGACAATACATAACCCCTCAATCCACCCACACATACAGAACCACCTACACCTGACTCCACCCTCAATCACAATACAGAACCACCTACACCTGACTCCACCCTCAATCACAATACATAACCACCTACACCTGTTTTCCTTTATTACAGTGCGTGAGAAGCTACGCCTGTCTGCCCGGTGTATTGTGGTGCTCCATACTGTGGCTGCAGGGACCCAGGTGTTCAATGGGCTTGGTTAGCAGGGGAATACTCAGATAAAAACACCATTTTTTGGATGAAAGGATAATTCAGACACTTAAGGAGCATGAGAGACCTCAGGAGGAAATAAATGAGAAAATAAAAGTGAGTGCGGGGGGGTGGGGGTGGGGGTTGGGGGTGGGTGCAGAACCTGCGGGGGGGGGGTGAGGGGGGTGGGGGTGGAAGTGCATGCAGCAATGGAAACACTCCTGCCACATGCCAGAGTCTGTGTGTGTGTGTGAGAGAGAGTGTGAGTGTGTGTGTATGTGTGTGTGTGTGTGTGCGCGCATGTGTGTGAGTGTGTGTGTGCCTGAGTGTGTGAGTGTCTGAGGTATGTGCATGCGCATGTGTGTCTGAGTGTGTGAGTGTGTGTGTGAGATAGAGAGGGGAGAGAGGAAAGGAAAGAGGGAGAGAAAAGAGGGGGAGAGAAAGAGGGCTGCAAGCCACTTCAGGTCAGACAGGATTAGTCATAATCATCATAATGAGGAACCATCTCCAAAGAGAGTGATGAAGCCAAGGCATGAGAGAGAGAGAGAGAGAGGGAGAAGGGGGAAGAGAGGAGAAGAGAAAGAGGAAGATGTAGAGAAGAAAGTGTGAGTGGGATAGAGAGAAGGAATTGGTGGACAAGAAGCACAATAAAAAAAGAATCAGGCAAGTATCAGTACAGTGTGATATGGACAGAGAGCTCAACCACATCACACCAGAGAGAGAGGGAGGGAGGGAGAGGAGGGAGAGGGAGGGAAAGGGGAGAGAGGGAGAGCTAGCAGGTGGAAGTTTAAAAGTAAAGACTGAGGGTGAGAAGCAGAGGAAGACAGAAGAGAGGGAGGTGGAGAGACAGGAGGAGAGGCAGCAGCGCGTGTGCTCGGTTGGGGGTGAAGGTTGGATGGATGTGCAGTCTGTGCTCATGCCGTGCCCAGCGGGAGCCTGAGACAGAGCTCAGCTTCATTAGAAATGCAGAAAATAGCACAGCTGCCTTCAAGAGTCCCGTAAACCTCCTCTAATTTAATCATTTTATTATACATCATGTACTCATTTAAATTAAAATTTTAACTCATTTATTTTCTCACAACCAGTCGTATGCCATTCAGAGAGATAAGCCTAATATACTCTCTAAGCAGACAACCTGGTTCTGAACAAGGCCAGAGCAGACCCTACTCCAGTGGAGCAGTACTGTCAGAAATGGGCCCTGGCAGTAAATACGGAAAAATAATCTTCCAAAGCAAATGACAGATGTCAGGACAAAAACACTTACAGTACAGCTGGTTCTCGGTGTAGGATGGCCAGTTCGGTTCCTGCAAGTATACATGTATCTGTTACTATCAATAAGATCTGGCTGAACTGCAACTGGCTTCAGTATACCAGGCTCAATTACACCTGGCACAGTTAGACAGCTATCTGTACACAGGAAAGTGTGACTGAGTGAGTGAATGCTTGACTGAGTGAATGAGTGAGAGTGAATGTTTAAGTGATTGAGAGTGTGTGACACAGTGAATGTGTGAGTGAGTGAGTGAGTGAGTGAGTGAGTGAGTGAGTATGTGAGTGTGTGTGTGAGTAGGTGAGTGTGTGAGTGTGTGTGTGAGTGAGTATGTGTGAGTGAGTGAGTGAGTGAGTGAGTGAGTATGTGAGTGTGTGTGAGTGTGTGAGTATGTGAGTGTGTGAGTGTGTGAGTGAGTGAGTGAGTGTGAGTGTGTGAGTGAGTGAGTGTGTGTGTGTGTGTGAGAATGAGTGAGTGAAGCAGCTCATCCCTGCAGTACAGAAAAAGCTGACTGAGCAGAAAGAGGAGCTGTAGAGATACTGACCTGGCGCTGGAGTCGCGGGCCCCTCTGGCTGCACAGGAATCAGCCCCATCCCATTCTGACCCCCTTCCCACCCTGAGCCCCGTCCCACCCTGAGCCTCATCCCACCCTGACCCCCGTCCCACCCTGACCCCCGTCCCACCCTGAGCCCCGTCCCACCCTGAGCCTCATCCCACCCTGAGCCCCGTCCCACCCTGAGCCTCATCCCACCCTGAGCCCCGTCCCACCCTGAGCCTCATCCCACCCTGAGCCCCGTCCCACCCTGAGCCTCATCCCATCCTGAGCCCCGTCCCACCCTGACCCCCGTCCCATCCTGACCCCCATCCCACCCTGAGCCTCATCCCACCCTGAGCCCCGTCCCACCCTGAGCCTCATCCCCACCCTGAGCCCCGTCCCACCCTGAGCCTCATCCCACCCTGAGCCTCATCCCACCCTGAGCCTCATCCCATCCTGAGCCCCGTCCCACCCTGAGCCTCATCCCACCCTGACCCCTGTCCCCACCCTGACCCCCGTCCCATCCTGACCCCCGTCCCACCCTGACCCCCGTCCCACCCTGAGCCCCATCCTGTCCTGACTCCTGTCCCACCCTGACCCCCGTCCCACCTGAGCCTCCTATAGTTACCAAGCTATATTTCTACTTAGATAACATCTTCAAATTTAAAAGTTTGACTGCCAAAATACTCACCCACAGGAAATAAAGAAATAATCACCCAAAAATGACTAACTCTGAAAGACCCCACTGCAGTCACTCAGCTAGAACGTGAAAAACAAAAATATGGGCACCTTTCGGAAAGATTTATCTACAGTTTTACCCACAGATTTACCTATAGTTACCAAGCTATATTTCTACTTAGATAACATCTTCAAATTTAAAAGTTTGACTGCCAAAATACTCACGCATTTTTGTAAAAGGTAAACAAGTTCACAAAGTGGAAAGCCGTTAAAAAAATAAATAAATAAAGACAGCAGCGACTTAAGCACAAAGCCCATCTTTTCAGACCTAGTTCCGGCACTCAGTCACTTAACTGTAAAAGTGGTTTGAGGTCCAGAGGAGGGTTATAAAAATGAAACTTAAATGAAATGAAATGGAAAAAAGCCTGTTGCCTAATTTGCATGCTGTAAAAGCAACCTGTCATGTGGAACAATCCTGTAGTGAAATATCTATCCCATGTTCCAATTCAGTTATGGGGAGGAAAATCTGGCACTGATTAATATTAAAGATTGTAGATTTTAAAGATCATCGGTGTGTTGGTGTAACGCAACTTGGAATGTACAAGAGCATCAGTAAATAAACCTTATGATCTTGTTTATGTACCAAGGCATGCATGCAGCTCACTACTCATAAGATAAAATGCTATAGTTGTTGTTACCGCTGGGGCTTCTCTTCTTGACTCAATGACAGACCAGCTGTTGTTAAAACACCATTAAATCTGAGTAATTAGCTTTACACAGGCATCATTGTTTTCAGTCAAGTCCACTGGTCAGACCATCGAGCGTCACGCACGCACCCCAGCATGTCCGCTAGCGAAGAAGAAACAGCCACACGCACAAAAATAAGCAACAGATTTCTTTTTAAAAAATTATTTTTTAGAAAATAAAAAATGAAAGGTACAAGCCAGTCAATGCATGAAGGACTGGCCAAATGGGATGGAAAATCAGGAAGAACACTTCAACAAATCTCTGAATAAATTTTAAAGCACTCAATTAGAGCACGGCATCTGCATCTGCGTGGGGGGGGGGGGGGGGGGGGGGAGCACATTTGTAATTGCAGAGAAGCGAACCCCTCTGGAACTATCCACAGTCATGCAGAGAGGGGGGTGCGGGGGGGGGGGGGGGGGGGGGGGGGACTTCAGCAACTGGAAAGCGGGGTTCGATGGCGACCCAAAGGACAGCCGCCACAGAAAGCCCTCTAGCGCCATTCATCCTCAAAGCAAGGATGAGGACGGCCCACGTCCTCCAGCAGCCCCCCCCTAACCCAGCCCCGCCCCGCCCAACCCAGCCCCGCCCACCCAGCCCAGCCCAGCCCAGCCCAGCTCAGCTCAGCTCAACCCAGCCCAGCCCCCAGCCCAGCCCACTTCCCCCAGCCCAGCCCAGCCCAGCCCAACCCCCAGCAGCCCAGCCCAGCCCAACCCCCAGCAGCCCAGCCCAGCCCAGCCCAGCCCAGCCCAGCCCAGCCCAGCCCGCCCCGCCCACCCCCAGCCCAGCCCAGCCCAACCCCCAGCCCAGCCCAGCCCAGCCCAGCCCAGCTCAGCCCAGCCCAGCTCAGCTCAGCCCAGCCCAGCCCAGCCCAGCCCAGCCCAGCCCAGCCCAGCCCAGCCCACTTCCCCCAGCCCAGCCCAGCCCAATCTGTGGCCGTGCCAGAGCGGGTCCGTGCTCGAGGCTCCCACGAGGCCGTGCGTAATTGGCCATATCATCGCCCGGGGGGGGGGGGGGGGCTTTTCAGTTTTTCACCGCGTCTTCGTACCGTAGACCCCCCCCCCCCCACAGTTTGTTGGGACCTGCCTGTGATGCCTGAGTGACCTTCCGCGGAATCCCACACGCTTTTTACGGGAAACGCATGTGCAAATCGATGGAGGACGTGTGCGTGTGTGTGCGTGTTTTGGGGGGGGGGGGGGCATTGGGGGCGGGGCAGATGGGACCGGGCCACGGCTGTCTGAGCGGATCTCCTGATTTGTGGAGAGAAACCGTGAAATGGAATTAATTTTAAAAAGAAAAGTTTGGAGACAGACTGGAAGCCAAACATGGACGGAGGCAGTGGGGTGAGGTGCAGTCTGGGAAATCTGCCCTGGCACTTCATAAATACAAGAATCTTAAAATTCATGAGCTCAGTACTTTGGATAAAAGTCAAATCAGCATTAAACTTCTTTAAGTTTGTAAATGGGGGAGAGTCTATAACAAAATTAACTCAACATACAGAGATTTGTGGTGTAGAGTTGTGAGAGAATTTTTTTTTCATACAGAGAAGAGCTGCTGTGTGGAATAGCTTGCCAGGTTCATGTAGTAGAGGCAGAAACTCTGAGGGTTTCTCAAGACCGAGCTTGATACAGTGCAGGATACTGCCTAGTTTGTAGGTAAACGGTAGGCAGTAGGTACCATGTGGTGGTAGGCAATGGCGAGCATTGTTGGGCTGAATGACCTCGTTCTCCTCATTATGACATGTTCCATAATAAATGTTACAAAAAAAAAACAAAATAAATAAAACAATAAAAAAGTATTGTAGGTTCAGAGAGTGAGACAGAACCAAGTCTGCACCTTTATAAATAAACTGGCCATGTTGCCACCCGGAGACTGGTTCTGGTTCTGCTGTCTGGACTAGAGCAACTGCAGATCCAACTCTGCCAGGATTTTTGCTGGGAGTGGCCTTCAAATGACAAACTTTTTATTTATTTATTTTTTACTTTCATGAAATTTCCAGACATCCGGTATATAAATACAATTTTAATTTGGAAATGAATGTGATATTATTATACACGAGGGAGCAAACTATACTTCAGGGCTTAAATTTTCATTTTAGTCACGAGCTCAGCGAAAGATGCAGCCCAAATGGTGTTTTAGCGTCGCTTGGAAAGGATTACACTTTTAAAATCACCGCTCAAATTTGGATGTACATCGCCGAGCCAAAGGAACATTCTGACAGCGATGTGTGGCACTTTAAAAACACCGAACGCAGGCGTGGCTAACACACAGTGAAATGTGCGCTCAGCGCCGGACTCTACGACGGAGCAGAACTCCTCTGTACTCAGGACAGAAAATAAAAGGAGACAGAGGAGGGAATGTTCTATTGCGAAACGTGTAGATTCGTCCCAGATTGCAATGTGGAGGAAGTCCCAGGTGCCCAGGTGTGCGGGGCCTGCGTAGCCCCTGCAGCACGATAGCACGACTGCAAAGATCAGTGCCACAAGCTCAGAAACAGAGGGAACAGTGATACACGTTCACAAATAAGATTGAACTGAATTGAAGACACAGTTTAATTTTCACTGTTATGAATGTTATCAGTGTCACTATCACCAGTGCTGAAGACTGCTGTCCAGGTGACCATGCCGATTATGATGCACTGTGATTATTTCTGACGATTTCGCCGATTATCGTCACTAATGGCAGAACTGTTCCCTCAATACTGTAGTTCAGACAGGAACTCTGTTCTGTCATCACAGATTCTCTCCAGACAGGAAGTGACAGCAGACAGACGGCCTGTCAATCTGAGTCCATCCTGCTCTGGGATTGGCTCGCTGTCAGGGGCAGGGTGGAGCTGACACGGGGTAGGCCACCAGAGACTGGGCTGCAGGGAGGGCATGACGGACACAGGGGTGCAGGGAGGGCATGACGGACACAGGGGTGCAGGGAGGGCATGATGGGCACAGGGGTGCAGGGAGGGCATGACGGACACAGGGGTGCAGGGAGGGCATGATGGGCACAGGGGTGCAGGGAGGGCATGATGGGCACAGGGGTGCAGGGAGGGCATGATGGGCACAGGGGTGCAGGGAGGGCATGATGGGCACAGGGGTGCAGGGAGGGCATGATGGACACAGGGGTGCGAGGTAGTAGTGTGTGTGTGCGTGTGTAAGAGTGTATGTGTGTGAGTGTGTGTGTGTGTGTGTGTGTTGGGGATGATTTGTAATTCTGCTCCTGTAGTTCTCTCTCTCCGGCTCAGAGGCTGTGAGGCGTGAAGGTGCGGCCCCACTGGAGATTTCCCCTTAATCTCCCCCCCCCCCCACCCCCACCCTCCCCCCACCCTACCCTACCCTACCCCCCCTCCTGCCACAGCATCAATCAAACCCGCTAACCCACCCCCCAAACACACACACACACACACACTCTCTCTCATACATATACACACACACATACATACACACTCACACATGCACACACTCACATATACACTCTCACACACACTCACACTCTCTCTCTCTCACACACACACACACACACACACACACACACACACATATGCTGCACATATGACCACACAAACACACATGCACTACAAACATGAACACAAACACATACATGAACACACATATGGACACATGCACATTACGCACATGCGTGCACACACTGTACATACACACATTACAATCACACATACAGCCAAATACCCACACACACATACACGCATTTCATAAGAGCATGTCCAACACAGAATGTCAGATACTCCTCTCTAAAACACACATTACATACACACATCACGTTTTAGGTGGCTGGAGGAAATAGCCCCTGTTGGAAACAGCCTCCCACAGACAGGGTTATCATCACCATCACCATCATCATCATCATCGTCATTATAATCATCACCATCACTACCATCATCATCATCTTCACCACCACCATCATCATCATCGTATCGACAGAGATTACAACAAGGAGGGACGGTCTCAAAATCGGAAAAGTGCCCTGGCTGCAGGGGGGGAAGGACCAGACAGGAAGGGGGGGGGAGGGGGGGCGCAGACAGGAAGGGGGGGGGGGACGCGACAAGAATGACAAAGAGGAAAACAAGGGCACACAGAGGGAAAGGGGAAACAAACCCAACCACACACAGACAGGAGAGCTGGACAGCAGCAGCGCTAGAATAACACTCAAACAACGCTACAGCAACACTCAAACAACGCTACAGCAACACTGACTCAGCGCTAGAACACCACCATAGCAACACTGAGCCCCATACAGAAACACTGAGCCCCATACAGAAACACTGAGCCTCATACAGAAACACTGAGCCCCATACAGAAACACTGAGCCCCCTGAGCCCCATACAGAAACTGAGCCCCATACAGAAAACACTGAGCCTCATACAGAAACACTGAGCCCCATACAGAAACACTGAGCCCCATACAGAAAACACTGAGCCCCATACAGAAACACTGAGCCTCATACAGAAACACTGAGCCCCATACAGAAACACTGAGCCCATACAGAAACACTGAGCCCCATACAGAAACACTGAGCCCCATACAGAAACACTGAGCCCATACAGAAACACTGAGCCCATACAGAAACACTGAGCCTCATACAGAAACACTGAGCCCCATACAGAAACACTGAGCCCCATACAGAAACACTGAGCCCCATACAGAAACACTGAGCCCCATACAGAAACACTGAGCCCCATACAAACACTGAGCCTCATACAGAAAACTGAGCCCCATACAGAAACACTGAGCCCCATACAGAAACACTGAGCCCTCATACAGAAACACTGAGCCTCATACAGAAACACTGAGCCCCATACAGAAACACTGAGCCCCATACAGAAACACTGAGCCCCATACAGAAACACTGAGCCCCATACAGAAACACTGAGCCTCATACAGAAACACTGAGCCCCATACAGAAACACTGAGCCCCATACAGAAACACTGAGCCTCATACAGAAACACTGAGCCCCATACAGAAACACTGAGCCCCATACAGAAACACTGAGCCTCATACAGAAACACATGAGCCCCATACACTGAAACACACTGAGCCTCATACAGAAACACTGAGCCCCATACAGAAACACTGAGCCTCATACAGAAACACTGAGCCCCATACAGAAACACTGAGCCCCATACAGAAACACTGAGCCCCATACAGAAACACTGAGCCCCATACAGAAACACTGAGCCCCATACAGAAACACTGAGCCCCATACAGAAAAAACACTGAGCCCCATACCCAGCCTCATACAGAAACACTGAGCCCCATACAGAAACTCATACAGAAACACTGAGCCTCATACAGAAACACTGAGCCCCATACAGAAACACTGAGCCCCATACAGAAACACTGAGCCCCATACAGAAACACTGAGCCTCATACAGAAACACTGAGCCCCATACAGAAACACTGAGCCTCATACAGAGCTCATACTCACTATGACTGTCCCATCTCTCCAGGTTTTATGTTTGACATCATCGCATTACATGGGGATTCGTGCAGAGACTGAGATCCGTTTGACGCACTTCAAAATGGCAGCATTGCATGCAGATGGTCTCCTGGTCTTATTCATGTGTTATAAATACAGGGGATAGCAGCCTTTGCAGTGCAATTAATAAAAACCACATTATGAAAAGAAACAGCCTGTGTTAGCCAGTCCAGACAAGTGTTTGCTGAATGCTTCGATGGATGTGAGTGTGTCCTGCACGTTGAGTGGATGTGAATGTGTCCTGAGTGCAGAGAGGATGTGAGTGTGTCCTGAGCACAGAGAGGATGTGAGTGTGTCCTGAAATGTTGAGGGGATGTGAGTGTGTCCTGAGCACAGAGAGGATGTGAGTGTGTCCTGAAATGTTGAGGGGATGTGAGTGTGTCCTGAGCACAGAGAGGATGTGAGTGTGACCTGAAATGTTGAGGGGATGTGAGTGTGTCCTGAGCACAGAGAGGATGTGAGTGTGTCTAAGCGTTGAGAGGATGTGAGTGTGTCCTGAGCACAGAGAGGATGTGAGTGTGTCCTGCGCACAGAGGGGATGTGAGTGTGTCCTGAGTGCTGAGAGGATGTGAGTGTGTCCTCAGCACAGAGAGGATGTGAGTGTGTCCTGACCGTTGAGGGGATGTGAGTGTGTCCTGAGCACAGAGAGGATGTGAGTGTGTCCTGAGCGCAGAGAGGATGTGAGTGTGTCCTGAGCGCAGAGAGGATGTGTGTCCTCAGCGCAGAGAGGATGTGAGTGTGTCCTGCGCGCAGAGGGGATGTGAGTGTGTCCTGCACGCAGAGGGGATGTGAGTGTGTCCTGAGTCCTGAGAGTATGTGAGTGTGTCCTCAGCACAGAGGGGATGTGAGTGTGTCTTGACCGTTGAGAGGATGTGAGTGTGTCCTGAGCACAGAGAGGATGTGAGTGTGTCCTGAGTGCTGAGAGGATGTGAGTGTGTCCTCAGCACAGACTGGATGTGAGTGTGTCCTGAGCGCAGAGAGGATGTGAGTGTGTCCTCAGCACAGACTGGATGTGAGTGTGCCCTGAGCGCAGAGAGGATGAGTGTGTCCTCAGCACAGAGAGGATGTGAGTGTGTCCTGAGCGCAGAGGGGATGTGAGTGTGTCCTGAGCACAGAGAGGATGTGAGTGTGTCCTGAAATGTTGAGGGAATGTGAGTGTGTCCTGAGCACAGAGAGGATGTGAGTGTGACCTGAAATGTTGAGGGGATGTGAGTGTGTCCTGAGCACAGAGAGGATGTGAGTGTGTCTAAGCGTTGAGAGGATGTGAGTGTGTCCTGAGCATGGAGAGGATGTGAGTGTGTCCTGAGCACAGAGAGGATGTGAGTGTGTCCTGCGCACAGAGGGGATGTGAGTGTGTCCTGAGTCCTGAGAGGATGTGAGTGTGTCCTCAGCACAGAGGGGATGTGAGTGTGTCTTGACCGTTGAGAGGATGTGAGTGTGTCCTGAGCACAGAGAGGATGTGAGTGTGTCCTGAGTGCTGAGAGGATGTGAGTGTGTCCTCAGCACAGACTGGATGTGAGTGTGTCCTGAGCGCAGAGAGGATGTGAGTGTGTCCTCAGCACAGACTGGATGTGAGTGTGCCCTGAGCGCAGAGAGGATGAGTGTGTCCTCAGCACAGAGAGGATGTGACTGTGTCCTCAGCACAGAGAGAATGTGAGTGTGTCCTGAGCGCAGAGAGGATGTGAGTGTGTCCTCAGCACAGAGAGGATGTGAGTGTGTCCTGAGCGCAGAGGGGATGTGAGTGTGTCCTGAGCGCAGAGAGGATGTGAGTGTGTCCTGAGCGCAGAGAGGATGTGAGTGTGTCCTCAGCACAGAGAGGATGTGAGTGTGTCCTAAGCGCAGAGGGGATGTGAGTGTGTCCTGCACGCAGAGGGGATGTGAGTGTGTCCTGAGTCCTGAGAGGATGTGAGTGTGTCCTCAGCACAGAGGGGATGTGAGTGTGTCCTGACCGTTGAGGGGATGTGAGTGTGTCCTGAGCATAGAGAGGATGTGAGTGTGTCCTGAGTGCTGAGAGGATGTGAGTATGTCCTCAGCACAGAGAGGATGTGAGTGTGCCCTGAGCGCAGAGAGGATGAGTGTGTCCTCAGCACAGAGAGGATGTGACTGTGTCCTCAGCACAGAGAGAATGTGAGTGTGTCCTGAGCGCAGAGAGGATGTGAGTGTGTCCTCAGCACAGAGAGGATGTGAGTGTGTCCTGAGCGCAGAGGGGATGTGAGTGTGTCCTGAGCGCAGAGAGGATGTGAGTGTGTCCTGAGCGCAGAGAGGATGTGAGTGTGTCCTCAGCACAGAGAGGATGTGAGTGTGTCCTAAGCGCAGAGGGGATGTGAGTGTGTCCTGCACGCAGAGGGGATGTGAGTGTGTCCTGAGTCCTGAGAGGATGTGAGTGTGTCCTCAGCACAGAGGGGATGTGAGTGTGTCCTGACCGTTGAGGGGATGTGAGTGTGTCCTGAGCATAGAGAGGATGTGAGTGTGTCCTGAGTGCTGAGAGGATGTGAGTATGTCCTCAGCACAGAGAGGATGTGAGTGTGTCCTCAGCACAGAGGATGTGAGTGTGTCCTGAGCACAGAGAGGATGTGAGTGTGTCCTGAGCGCAGAGAGGATGTGAGTGTGTCCTGAGCGCATGCATCCTCAGGCTCTGTGGTCAGGCAGCTAATAGCAGTGGGGAGTGCTCCGCCACATGCTCGTGCCTCCAGGGACGCCCAGGCCTGACAAATCGCTCGTTCCTCATCCTTCAGAGAGAAATCTGCTCCGCAAATCTGTGTTTGGTGGGGGGAGGCTGGGAAAAATGGTAAATGGCTAAATCGTCTGAAGCAACAGAGATTGAACGAAGATTTATAACACAGGTGCACACACTGTGTCTTTGGACTGAACACCAGTCACACACACTGTGTCTTTGGACTGAACACCAGTCACACACACTGTGTCACTGAACACCAGTCACACACACTGTGTCTTTGGACTGAACACCAGTCACACACACTGTGTCTTTGGACTGAACACCAGTCACACACACTGTGTCTTTGGACTGAACACCAGTCACACACACTGTGTCTTTGGACTGAACACCAGTCACACACACTGTGTCTTTTGGACTGAACGCCAGTCACACATACTCTGTCTTTGGACTGAACACGGGGCTCAGGAGGAGTGTGTTTAACGCACGCGCTCTTTCGCGTGCTGTACGCATATCCAGGTCAAACACACAGCAGATGTAAGGCTAGCATAGCCTAGGGACGCCAACGCAGTGATAAGGCACCTGCAACACACTGCTTTCCACCGAACACTTCTACATTCTGATCAGCATAAAAGCACTCTGGGGTAATTAGCAATTAAAATATTCTACCACATTTAGGATAAGTAAA